>JACTOM010000925.1:6166409-6189064 GCA_015832385.1 Elymnias hypermnestra
AGATATAAGGGAATATGCCTCACAATTTAAAAATTGTATAAAATTTAAAAATTCTGTCAAATCTTTTCTAATCAATAAAACTTTCTACTCCGTTGATGACTATTTAAAGGGAAATTAGCAATAAGTAATAATAAGTTACTATATTTATTTATACTGTATTTAATAAGAGGTAATATAATATATAAGTTCACTTTAATAACATCATTTAATAGTAGTAATTTTAATTGAAAATTGGTTCGATGTAATGTTATTAGGGTTAATTCTAATAAAATTGTAATTATTGGATTAATAATGTAAAGATACCTTTCCTTAGATTTACTAAAACCTGTAATTTCGCAAACTTAAATAAGTAGAATATGAGGACTATGTTTACCATATTCCGCGAATAAATGATTTGATTTGATTTGATTTGATTTTAAGTTACCGTTTATATTGCGAAAAGAGTTTGCTAAATAACAAGACAGCCATGAATAGTGTTTGAGTAATGTGTGAGTGAGTTTAATAGTCTAAAACCATCTTTGCATTATTGCCTTTCGAATGAAACCCGTTCGGGGCACATCGATGCAACATTTGTATACTTTATAATACAAACTGTAACTGTTTCATCCTGAGCAATATGGGTGTAGAAAAGATGGCAATGATACAGATGTGGGCGAGTTTCTTTTGAAAACCATTATAGATTGGGAGAAGTCCCAAAATGCGCTCGAAATATTCTGTGACCTTTTCAAGGCCTTTGATTATGTATAACATAGCACTCTTTTACTTAAACTAAGTCACTATGGTGTGAGGAGTAGTATACATAATTTATCATGCTCTTATCTTTAAACTAGACTTCAAAAGATATTCATCGTTTTGAGTCATCAGAATCACCTGTAAAAATGAGTGTCCCACAAGGATCAATACTTGGTCCTTTTTTGTTTTTAATGTATATAAATGATTTGGCACGTAAAAGATAAATGTGGTATAGTTAATCATACGCTTAAAGTAGATAGAAATGTTTCTTTTCAATAGAATTAAAATTCTGGACCAGCGCTCAATTCATTACCAGCGGACAGACTACTGACGATTCTAAAGTGCTTTTTGACTCAAATTGAACAAAGAATATTTCGATTTGATTTGTTGTTCCTCACGTGATTCTGGATGCCTTTTTCCTAAAATAAAAATGGCACAAGTCACTGTTTATAACATCAGCTATCAGCCCCATTCAAATTTATTCAGGCGTTTCAGACATTAGCAAGAACAAACATACCGAACAAACATAACATAAACATACATATAAGAAAGAGACAAAAGTTTTAATTAATGTCAAGCTATATGTATTTATTGAAATCAAATGACGTAAAAGGCAATTTTACGTAAGGTATTTATTAGTGTAAGGATTAATATAATGGTTTTAGGACAACTGTGATTAGCATAACAAAGATTATAGGGAGGCTTTCTTTAAAATTTTCTCTCTTTCTCGTTTATTATCGACTGTAATACTCCCAGATTTCTATAGCTATACAATATACTACATTTCCAAATTGTTCATCATCTGTTCTATATACAATTATATTTCAATTTTAGGAATAGACTTCTATATCATTATCATGTGCATAACATATTTTTTTTATATATTATATATACAGTAAAAGAGGTATTCATAATATGTTTTAACATTACTTGTAGATATTGGTACTATCTTAACACATTATTTCATTGGCTTTTTTCATTTTATCTGTTATATCGATTACTTTTCCGTTAGTTATTATCCACGTGCTTCCACTTTTTCCAGCTTTATAAACTTGAACCACACCTTGAGCAGCTTCCTCAGATCTATGAAAACAAAGCGTTATCTTTTTTTATTATTAGTGAAACAAACAGTTTTATAACGCATCCTTATAAACGTAATAGATAAAACATAAACAAAAGAATGAAATAAATAAAGTTAAAAATTACAGGCACTTCCTTGATAAGGTGATACAAAGCCATGGCCGAATCCCTCGATATGGACAAGTTAGAAGATATAATTTCTTATATTACAAAAAGACACCCATCACAATTTATTGTAACACCTTAAGATGTGAAACATCGAAATGTTTTAAGTAAAATACAAGTAACTGGTACCCTAATGGAAAAAAACACTATCGGTATAAAAGACAGACAATTTAACTGAATGAAGAAGAAAAGAGAAGTAACGCGGTGACGGTCCGTTCACAACGATACAGAAGGTTTACATCACAAATATACACTTATTATACATACTTTCCTGCATAACAAAAACGTAATGAAATTACAGGAAAACTAGTTAACCACAACATGCAAAGAAAGTGTTATTGCATACAGAAAAGCTTTGAATAATAAAAAGTATCGGTAAAAGAAAATAAATGGCGCGACAAGAAAATAACAAAATAATGAAATAGAAGTAATTTAAAGGCTTACGTTTGTGTCACATATGTTGTAGCGTTGATAATGTCGTTTAATTTGTCGTCGAAACTTTTGACAAGACGCAACATATTTGTATCTGTTACACCGAAACAAATACTTATAACACGCACCTTGGTAGGATCACTGATGTTCGCCTTCTGTAATTCAAATTCAATTTCATATATTCAAGACTTTTACAGCACTTTTGTCTGGTCTTATAAAGTTTTTTTCCAAATATTTTGAATGGGCTACTGATAATAATCCTAAGTTACTGTAACATCTCCTACTGTTAAATAACTACACTAGGATATATTTACTTACGCCAAGACAAGGCACACGACTGAATTGAAGTATCCCACTTTTAGTACCACTGTAAACCGCGACTTCACCAATTTCAGGTGATAAAGCTGTTATTGATGATATATTAATTATAGTACCCCCTTTCCCACCGTGGTCTTCGCGCATGATTTCTAAGGCTTTCAATGATGACGCAATTGATGCTGTCTGAAATGAAAATAATATTGATTTTATATAAGAAACCCTAAGTATCAAAAAATTACGCGTGTTTCTTAAGAACGCTTTTAAAATATATAGAAAGTAATTCTTCTAATAATTAGGTTATTGATATAAAACTCACTCATGGGGTAATTGAAATCCCCTTCAATGTTGGATAACCCATTTATTAACGAAGGCCTCAGAATATAACTTGTTATAATAAATATGAACAGAGCTAAATATATTCCTTTTGTCAACTTCTGTAGTCTGCCTTACGTAAACGGTTAAAGTTACGCAACAATGATGTATAACGGAATTGTTCCTCTTAAAAACTCCTAAAAAATGTCCGCTGGTTTAAGCATAACTTACTATATCCTTTTTATTATGATAGTCAAATGTGTACTGTCTCGTTGACGCTTAATAATTTTATTAAATTAATTCTTTCTTATCATACTTACAAAGTTAATTTGTATGACTTTCAAATATTTCTCAAACGATTCATCAGCTACACCGACATTATTGACAACTAAATCGATGTACCCATGATTCTTTGAGACGTCGTTAAACACGTCATACATCTGCTCCAAATTTGTGACGTCACAATAAAAAAATTTAACTCTTCCAACACCATGCTATTTGGTCAGTTCATTTAGAAGCTCCAAACCAGCGTCTTCTATAATATCGAAAATGGCCACAAACTGTAAAATATACATTAATATTTATTGATACTGAAAGCCAGAAAATGAATACTACTGTTACTATTACACCTATTTATTATTTTACAAAGTCTAGTATAAGAGGAGTTAGCGCTGAAGACAGTTTTACGTAATAGGGAACAGAGTGGCATAATTGGAGTGCGAAGAATTCATAATCAAAATAAGCTGACTAATTTTGGACTATCCATTCGACTAGTCTGTTTGTGTCCCTTTGAAAAGAGCGTCATCAATAGACATTGTTATTGTGACGAATTTAAGGTCATAAGTGGACATAAATAGTTCGAAGGTGTCAAAACAGCTCGAAATGTCATTTATAAAAAAGTTAAATAGGGTAGGGCCTAAATGGTATCCTAAAGGGACTACTGAAATAATATCAAATCAAATTAAATATTCTAATATGCCTAACAAACCAATTTGAATAGAAGTATGTTTGGTAATAACAACTACTATTGGTTCGGAAGGTTAAAATCTATAAATCGTATACTGAAACATTTGTTACAAAAAATTACATTGAAATTGAAATCCTTATAATCAAATTTATATATTAACTGTCACCGGCGGTGTCGCCCTTGTTGTTCCCATGAAAATTTGGATTACAATTTAATTTAACCAGATATACGTTGACGTTGTAGTGAAGGTCGTATACTTTTATCAAGAAGTAGAAGCTGAGATGCTAAGAAGATATTTTTACGTATCATATAAATGTGTATAATACTATGAAGAAACACACAAACAACTATTACTATAAATTTATGTAAATAATACATAGTTGAAGCAACCACATCTCTATTTTTAATTTTTCGTTTTAGATTGAATTGTTAACTTAAACTTTTCATACATGAGACATATTTTTGATGCTTGCCAAATGTCCCAGAATGTTCTTAGAATATTCTGCGACCTTTCAAAGGCTTTTGATTGTGTAGAACATAGCAGTATCGTTCTTAAAATAAGTTATTATGGTGTGAGAGATGGGGCACTTAGTTTGTTGAGTTCTTATCTTCAAAATAGACTACAAAAGGTATTCATAGAACCGTCGGCATCACCGCTAAAAATGGGTGTGCCACAAGGATCAATACTTGGCCCTTTTTTATTCTTAATATATACAAATGGTTTACCTTACCATGTGAAAGACAAATGTGATATAGTGTTATTTGCTGATGACACGTCCTTGTTATTTAAAATTGATAGAAATAAGGAAAATTTTGACGATGTAAATAGTACCCTGTCACTCGTCTCTCATTGGTTATCAGTTATGTTGAATCCACTTTGCCAAATGCAAAAGAAATTTAATGAGATATTGAACATAATGAAAGTCCTCTAAAGAAAGTTAAGTGTATAGTATTCTTAGGAATAACCCTAGACTCTAGGCTTCAGTGGAGTGCCCATATTAAGACTTTGGAGAGTAAATTTAGTTCCGCTGCACTTGCTGTTAGAAAAGTTAGGCGGTACTCTGATGTTGGAACTGCAAAAATTGTGTATTTCGCCTATTTTCATAGCATTATGTCTTACGGCATACGGTTATGGGTAAGGCGGCGGACATTGAAACCATATTTATTTTACAAAAAAGAACAATATATGCCATATATCAATTAGGACCTCGTGTTTCTCAAAGAGACAAATTCAAAGACACATCAATTCTCAAAATACCATCGCAATGTATATTAAATAATATTTTAGATATCCGAAATAATATTTACCTATACAGCATAAAAACTGTAATACACAATTTTAATACTAGAAATAAAAACAAACTTGTAACCTCACATTTAATGTTCAGAAATTATTTGTCGGATTATTAATAAGATACCGCAATCAGTTTTAGAATTATCTTAAATGTCAAATGTTGAAGAATATTTAAGCGACAAAAATGTTTGGATTTGATTTCAGTTGCATACAAAATATTACACATTGTAATATACAGAACTATCTTTAAAAGAGTAACCGCTGAGATTCTTGCCAATTTCTTCTCAGCGTATTCAACTTTCTGAACCGGTGGTAGATTTGTTACCAATGTAAAGACAGACAGACGGCCCATTTGGCACTACGATGCGGGCAAGTACAGTTCCACACTACGGCGCAACACAGGCATAAAAGTGAAGGACATAACAATTCGTGTTATTCAAAGTATTAATCTTTATTTGATGAATTGTTATCCGCGAAAACATCCCAGAGCTATATGGGGGTATCGTATAGTATTATGGACAGCAGCAACACTCCTGACAGGTGATCCCCCTTGAGAGCTCAGGGCGTAAGTTCTTACGGCTACTTACCAGTGCAGAGTAGCTGCGAGAACCAGAGGGGAATTACCAGACGCTAACGAAGTAAGGAGGGTCAGGGTTCTAGCTAACAGAGCCTTGTTTTAAACTTAAATTTTCGTGGTTTATTAACATATTGACTATTTGAACGGGTACATATCACGATGGCGATTTTTAATTTTTAATTTTGCCGATATTTCGACCCAGTTGCATGGATCGTGGTCACGACGATACTGCTGTGGTCGGTTGTGTCAAGCTGTCAAGGGCAGAATCTGTCTACCCTACGTCTGATTCTTTTATTTTTCACGGCACCCACATCCATTTGTCGGCATACTACACTCACAATGTCACGTTTTAATTTTGAAAAATTGCGTCGTTTGTTCATTTGGCATAGCTTCACCACTGGATTCCACGTATCAGCCAGCTTAAANATTGATCAGTCGAGCTCACGATTTATGTGATGATCTAACTGTTCAGGACGAGTTAACCCATGTAAGAGAGGTGTTACGTCGGAATGGACATAGATCCCCAAAACCCGTCAGCAAGCAGAGACACCATAAACGACCTTTGGAGGTAGAAAGGCCAAAGGCCTATTTACCCTTTGTAAAGGGAGTGACGGACAGAATAGGCAGGCTACTGCGAAACGATTATAGCATCAAAACTGTCTTCACTCCCTTACAAAGGATTATAAACATGGTAAGATCTCCGAAGGATCGTTTACCGTATCAATGTCCGGGCGTTTACAAAATTGACTGCAGCTGTGGAAGCTCTTATATTGGGCAAACGAAGCGTTCCATAGCAACTCGTGTGTCAGAACACATAAATGCTGTCAAGCACAACGACATACAAAAATCTGCGATCGCGGAGCACATTTTGCAGCAGGGAACTCAACACTGGATAGAACTTCATAGCCCGAAAGTTCTTTCCACGGACCGCCATTATATGCCGAGATTAGTTCGCGAGGCCATTGAAATTAAAAAATATCCTAATTTCAATCGTGAAGATGGTTTTAAGCTGGCTGATACGTGGAATCCAGTGGTGAAGCTATGCCAAATGAACAAACGACGCAATTTTTCAAAATTAAAACGTGACGTTGTGAGTGTAGTATGCCGACAAATGGATGTGGGTGCCGTGAAAAATAAAAGAATCAGACGTAGGGTAGACAGATTCTGCCCTTGACAGCTTGACAGAACCGACCACAGCAGTATCGTCGTGACCACGATCCATGCAACTGGGTCGAAATATCGGCAAAATTAAAAATTAAAAATCGCCATAGTGATATGTAACAGAGCCTTGACACAAAGGTAGAAAGAAGATCTAAGGTCACCAGTGGCGACCGTGACCATATTAGGGGCGATCCGCCCTCATCTGGACAAGTGGCTGATCAAAGAGCATGGATCGCTCTCCTACAGATTGGTACAAGTGCTTACCAGTCATGATTGCTTCGGCAAATACCTGTACCAAACTGTGGGCTGTGAGCCATCGGCCAGATGTCACGACTGTGGTGCCTCGTCAAACACAGCCCACCACACTGTGGCAGAATGTCCCGCCTGGGATTTTCAGCGACTTATTATGACGTCACTGATCGGGACAGACTGACCTCTAACTGGTTAGTATTATAGGTGGAATACTCATCAGTAAGCAGGCCTGGAGAGCGGTTGCCTCCTTTTACGAGACTGTCATCTCGCTTAAAGAGGCACGACAAAGGGAGAGGGTGAATGACGCTAAGGCACTCCAACTCCAACAGGAGGAGGAGGTTCATATAACTCCTCCTTCAGTAAGCCGGCTACAACCGGGGGGCCAGAGAGGAATGCCTAATAGTCCGCCTCCTACGTATATGCTAATAACATTTATAACCCGCACCAATACGCTAATATCTTATTAGCATATTGTGTAACCTTTCTATAAGAAAAGGTTGCCGACCCCTGTGACCTGTATTTTCATTCATCAATCCATCAGTTTCGACCACCGAAAAAAAATCAATAATATAGGTCCAGCTCCTTGAGATTAAAACAGTCACATACACACGAACAGAAAAATTAAATTTATAAACGTTCAAATACAGATATAGATAAAAAAGAAATAATCTCGTTTCCACTACCGTCAATTAATTATATTAACATTTGAATTATCTTCATTCATCATATGTTTATATGTGAAAAATATATTTCGCGTTAGATTTTTTTATATCAATAAAAATCGATTACCAGTGCGATAAATTGTGTTACCTTTTTAACCGACTTCAAAAAAGGAGGAGGTTATCAATTCGTCTGTTTTTTTATGTTTGTTACCTCATATCTCCCGACTAGGTGGACCGATCTTGATTATTTTTAATGAAATTGATTTTTTTTAAATGAAACGTGGTACTCGTCATAGGGTCCCAGTTTTAATCCAGGTCTGATGATGGCATCCATGAGAAAACCGGATAAGTGTTAAATTTGCATTAAGCATGTGCGCGACAAATGGACGAATAACTCAAGATCACGCCAACCGATTTCGATGATTCTTTTTTTATTGGAAAGGATATACTTCAAGGGTTGTTTTGTGATAGTTTGGTTAGGTTCTGATGATGGAATCCATGACAAAGTGACGGAACTCTTCAATTCTTAGGAGCAAATGAACGATACTCGGCAGAATCTTCTATAGGCTATCCAGATATTTGAGTTGCCTACCGTAACTTCGGTATGGTCAAGTGCTAGTCGTAGTTAAATATGAAGATCAATGGATCTCCTCAACGGCTTACAGTAAGGGTGCGGTTTATGGCAGAAAATATAAGTGTCTGTAATCAAATAGCAATGAGCTTACGTTTGTTGCTGCATTGCAACACGTTTACTTCAGATTCACTAAAAATCAAAAAATAAATAAACATTTTAACAAAAAAGCACCGCCTTCAAAACAATCTTACAAATATATTAATATGCTCTAAATAGTAAGAAATAATTGCGTATTCTTTTATTGTGTTCTTCATATTCTTATATTTGGAGTATTTTTAAAACGTTTTATTAGCATTATTTACGCTCCATCATGTTAGTATGTTGTTAGTAGAGCTAAATGAAACGATAGTTTCATAAGAAATACATTACTTTATTTCAAAACAGAAAAAGTGTTTTGGTCCAATTTTACAAATTAGACACACGTATTAATACTCTAATAAACTAATAACACTTCTACACTGCAAGGAGCTTATTGTCTTATCTGAGGCTTTTGACTCTCTACGTACTAAATCTCATTTAAAGTTAGTAGTTTTAACGTGAACAGACAGATAGATTGTTATTTACACCCTTGAGGGAAAACTTTTACATACTTTGAATGTCATATTTATATATATCGAAACAACGGCCTAAAAATATGTTATGATGTGTATGGAAATCACAATACTTCCATCCCTTGGAATCCTTTTTTCGCATTAAAAATTAGCCGATGTCCTTTCTCAGGCTTTAGACTATATGTGTACCAAATATCGTTTAAATCGGTATTATCGTGAGGTATCGTAACTTTATCGATAGAGTTACTGTCACATTTATATTTTTAGTATAATTTATCACGTACCTTCGCACCTTCCTTCAGAAATTCCTTTACAGTACTCGCACCTATACCATTGGCGCCCCCAGTAACAATAGCTATTTTATTATTAAAACTATACATTTTAAATAAAGTTATACAACGTACACCTCTGAAACTAAAAGTAGAAATGAGTTTTGCTTTAGAAATGCTACATTTATAGTGATTCAAAGGAATTTTTTTCATTGACATGGGTAATTTAATTCAATGCAAAAAAAATTGTGAGAATCTTGAAGTATTTATTAACAGCACTCGTAATTTGTTTACAATATAGTAACTGATAACTTAAAATGACGACCAAATAATAATGGTATTATAGAAATAGACTAGTTAATTTGCACAAACTCTGTGTAGGACACAAAGTTTGTGCAAATTTGCGAAAATAAAGAGGATTAGAGTGAGAGAGTATAAATTTGGATACCATAAAAACGTTTATAATTAGTAAACCATAAAAAACATATACAATAGACATATTTTTTGATAGGACTTACGTAAACAAAAAAAGAAGAGCATGTTTAGTAAAGAGATTGAATGTGTGTTAGCGGTCCAACTGGGTTGACGCAGAACTGTGTTAGTTTTGAAAAAATGGACAAGCAACATAATTCTGTGCAAACGGAGGGGTCAATAACAGCAGAATGCACGGATATCGGGAGTGCGGACATACGACAAGGTCATGGTCATCTATCTACCCCTATCCAACCTAGTGATTCTGATCACACACAACGCAAATATGTTCGGAGGCGCTCATCAGGTACGAAAGATACCGTTATAGATAGATAATAAAGGAGCGGAGAGATGATAAACGTATTACACAGCTTGGAAAGCGAGGTAGAACTGACATCATAAACACATAAGGATATTTCTTTTACTTCAAGCGCCTACAATAAGGGACATGATGTACGTGACACGCCAAATAGAGAGACCCGTAACGTCGACCCTTGTACAGAGTACGTTTGCACATATTATGAAGTCTTTTTTTTGGTCGCAGAAAGGAAGGAAGAAGTCGCAATAAAGCGGGTAAAGTGAGTGGGGAGCCAGAGGTTCGTTGAGGCATTCCCCTCTAGCTCCTCAATTTCAGCTGTATCACAGATATTCCACTGGGGGAAGAGTTGTGTGAACATCCTGTTTCCTCCTCTTCGTCGAGGCTGGAATATTTCGGCGGCATTCACCCTCTTCCTTTGCCGTGCCTCCTTAAACGAGATGACAGTCTCGCAAAAGGAAGCAACCGATCTCCAGGCTTGCTTACTGATGAGTATTGCTTGCCAGTGAGAGGTCTGTACCAATCCCAAGGAGTGACATTCACAGGCACCACACTGGAGAGAGCTGGCCGACGGCTCACAATAGTTTGGTACAGGTATTTGCCGAAGCGACCACGACTGGTAAGCACTTGTACTAACCTGTAGGAAAGCGAACCGTGCTCACTGCCCAACCATTTGTCCAAACGAGGGCAGATCGTCTATGCTCTAAAAACCCTCTCTCCTATGAGTGAGGAGCCCTGTGCCCAGCAGTGGGATGTTAATGGGCTAGTTACCTGCCTATAAATTTAAATCCAGAAGTAAAAACTTGCTCAAGTAAATGAATCGTAGGCTAACTCATCTCATTTTCATTTTTTGCTAGTACTTTCATGAAAAAATCTAACCGGATTATTAGAATTGAGTGTTTAAACAAGATTTTTAAATAAAGTACAAAATTATAGTGCAAAAAACATGTTTTTCTCATATTTTAATTCAACAAAGATAATAAACATATTTTTTTGTAAGTCTAACAGAAGTTACTCGAATATAAGTTCAGTTAATAAATCATAAGCCTTCTTAACAACACCAGAAACATCTCGAACAGGTTTATCTGATGTTGAAAGCCAGGTACTTCCACTTTCACCTTGTTTGAGTGCATCGATGACACTTTGAGCTGCCGATTCAACTCTGGAAGAAGATATTCTGTTAAACACACGTTTCTTGACATGACTTTTTCTCATAAACACATGTCTCTGAAAGCATGACATTCTTTCGAAGACATGTCTTAAATGAATTTTTATTCGGAAATATATACAAATGAGAATGGTAAGTAAGGTAAGTAGCAGCCCGTTAACGTCCCACTACTGGGCACAGGCCTCCTCACTCCGAGGAGCGAGGGTTTTTAGAGCATAGACAGACAGACAGGCACAGTACACAAGTGCACTCTCTATTCCTTCACTCTCATAGTCCCATGTGACGGGAATCTGACACGACCGAAGAGAGATCATGCGCAGGACCGACGGCTTAACGTGCTCTCCGAGGCACGGGGTTGGATCAAACCGCCAACTTCTCAACTTCGGGCAAATATTGAGAAAATCTTAATAGAAAACTCAATATTGATTTTTGAATTTGGCCCGACCCGGGACTCGAACCCAGGACCTCATGTCTGTAGTCGAACATGCTAACCAATGAGAATGGAATATTCCAAATTACATATCTTTTGAAGCAAAGTGATTAAATCTATATTAATCACATTGCATTTATCTACCTCGTAAATTACAGGCAGCGTTTGCGATTTAATTTATCGGCTTTTCTGTTTTAAAATGTATATGTATTATACATGTAAACCTTCCTTTTGAACTACTCTATCATTTTCTGAATTACATTAAAAACCGTTAAATAGTTTTTTATACATTTTAAGCGGCAATACATCGTTAATTCTAAATGGCAGGAGTAACATTGGAAAAGAATAGTTTTGCACCGCTTTTTTGAAAACCATCACACGATATCTACATATTTCTGTTATAATTGCTCACGTTTCCAAAATAATGAAATCTTTATAAAAAGTATTAAACTCACCTTTGGACTGGATAGTTCTTAACTTTGTCAAGCATTATCCCTTCCATAACTTTGTCAAAATTCCCCATTTTCTCAATAGAAAGCATCGATGTACTTGTTGCACCAAAACAAATTGAAAACACTCTAACCCCAGTTCTGGTATAATAATCTGACAACTGAAATACGATAAAACACTTAATTATACATGAAATGCTGGAAAGAGCTATTGGGATTTTTGTAATAAATTTCTTTATAACCATTCGTTCTTTGTTTATCAGCAGTTTCTAAAAACGATCACTGTTTAACTTCATTACGATATCTAAATCTGTTCGCCATGTCCCCATATTCCCCAGTATAAGAATATAAGGTAAGTAGCAGCCCATTAACGTCCCACTGCTGGGCACAGTCCTCCTCACTCATAGGAGTGAGGGTTTTAAGAGCATAGACCCATCACGCTGTTAGACTGCGGATTGGCAAGCGTAGTACAAAAGTGCACTCTCTATTACTTCACTCTCATAGTCCGATGTGACGGGAATCCGACACTTGCGGAGAGAGATCAGGCGCAGGACCGACGGCTTAACGTGCTCTCCGAGGCACGGGGTTGGATCACACCGCCAACTCCCCAACTTCGAGCAAATATTGAAAAAATCTTAGAAAGAAAACTCAATATAGATTTCGAATTGGCCCAACCCGGGATTCGAACCCAGGATCTCATGTCAGTAGTCGAACCACTAGACCAATGAGGCAGATCAGGATAACGATATATAAGCGAAAAACTAAATGATTCATCACGAAAAATTCAAAACCATTCGTCCGATTGATTTCAAATCTGGTATAGAGACTCATGACGTAATCGCTGACAAAGAACGGATTTCCTTATATGTCCAAGAGATTAAGATATATAATCGATACACCTTCACCCACTGATTTATACTAAGTTCTCCAAAACCATTTGCACAATTAACTTGAAATTTGGTATGAACACCCCTCGTATACGCTTATATAAGAGAGAAACCTTCACTCACTGATGTTGGCATAGATTTTAAAATTGGACAAAGACGCCTCTTCCAAAACGTAGATGCTCACAAAAAAAGTATAGACAAATTTCCAAGAGATTAATATATATAAGCAAAACGATCAGTCTTTGGCTCATCACGAAACAACCAAAATCAATCACCCAATGGACTTGAAATCCAGCACAGATACTTCTCTCAAGACGTGGATGGTCATATAGAACGAGTTTTCCTATCTTCGTCGTCGTGGCTACAACCGATGGACGTCCACTGCTGGGCATAGGTCTCACGAAATGATAACCACAAGGACCGATCTTGCGCCATCTGGTGCGGGGTCGCCACTCCAGCACCTTCGGGCCCCAACGTCCATCGGTCCGTGAGACTATGTGCCCCGCCTATTGCCACTTCAGGTTTGTGATTCGTAAGGCTATGTCTGTGACTTTAGTTCTGCTACGGATCTCCTCATTTCTGATTTGATCACGTAGAGAAACTCCTCGCAAAGCCGTTTCCGTCGCAGGCTGAGTGACTATGAACTTTCGTATAAGGCCCATAGTCAGCGACCACGTTTCGGAGCCGTAGGTTATCACTGGCAGCACGCACTGTTCAAAGAGCTTTGTCTTCAGGCACTGAGGGATATTGGACGAAGGTTTTCCTATTCTCCTAAGGAATTGGGATATATATATAAGTAAAACCGATCAGTCACTGACTTATCAGGAGATCTCCAAAAACATTCATTGGACTGATTCGAAATTACAAGTCGTTAGGCAGTAGCATCAGAATTCACGACGTAGTTCGCTACGAACGGGTTAGTCCAAATGTAAAACGATATTAGTCATACTTACACCGAGACAATTGCTAAATTGCAGTACGTAGCTCTTTGTACCGAAATATATAGGCATTAAAGATGCGATGTTAAATGCAACAACAGAAGACATGTTCAATATGACACCACCTTTTCCACCTTCATCCTTTCGCATTATCTCTAATGCTTTCAATGTACTAGTTGTGAGTGCTGTCTGTAATAGAGAAACACACAATACATCTTACATACTATAAGAAGAGGTCGCTGTTTCTTTATTTAATTTAAACTCTTTTTAATACAGCAATAGACAAAGTGATTCCAGAGGAAGGTTTATTTGTATAATACCAAAAAATTGGTAATGTGATGTTGTAACATATTTTTGTGCGCATAAATCATGAAGGCTTAACCTTACACGATAAATCAAATTAATATGCAACGGAATTACATACATTAAAAAGATCGATGCTGCATATTCTGTAAAGGAACATAACAAAAATGATGTAACCAAACCATTTTATACAATACCGTATTATTCATTATCCGATTAGAATTACATACGTGGTGTATTTTGTTTTTAAAATGAAAATGTTAGAAGATATTAAAGATTGTTGCCATTATGAATAACCAGATGGTGTCTCAAGCCAAACTGGCTGTGCATGAAGGAATGTTTGTGCTAACACTTATGTATGGTAGCGAAAGTTGGGTATGGCAGATAAAGGATAAAAGTAAAAGAAATGCGGTAAAGTTGAGGGTATTGAGAAGTATAAGTGGATTAAAACTGAGTGACAAAGTAAGAAATGGTGTGATAAGAGAACGTTGTGGTATAAAAGAAGATGTAGTGACTAAAATTGAGAAAGGTCTGCTTAGATTTTGGGCACGTAGAGAGAGTGAATGAAAGGAGACTAAAAAAAGTACATATGAGTCAAGAGTGAATGGGAAGGTTGGAAGGGGAAAACCGAGGCGAACATTCTTGAACCAAATCCAGGACATTTTAAATAAGGGCCAGGAGTACTCTAAACAGCAGTAATCTTTAATGAGAATGAAAGAAGCGAAGGAGAGTTGCAAGGATGTGGCAAGTGGAAAAACGTGGTCTTAGCGTACCCATGTTGGAATGACGCGTGATGCTATGTATTAATGTCTATAACTCAAAGATTTAAAAACATGAGGCACAGCAACGGGCGTGTGCCAAAATTACATAAGCATCAAATAGATGTTGCAGTACTTTAAGACCCAAATTGAAGTGGATGCAGCCGCAATTGCGTATATTAGCTAGTTACATTATGTAATAATTTAACAAAAGTTTATCTATATAGTCAACTCGTGACATAAGTAACTCGTTAAATTGTTCGTATTCACTCGCTTTAACAAATTTTTTGTTTTCGCTATAAAAAGTGTGGGAAATATTCCATCCCCTTGCAGGATACCATCATTGCTGTTCTTTATAAATTATTTAAAATGGCAATACCTTTAATTTTGCAGTGCAAGTCAGAGAGGCTCTCAAAAACTTATTCAAATGTTAACCAGTCTCATTTTATAGAGAAACAATTGATAAACTGCCGGAAATATGGGACTTTGAAGCTTTGAAAGGGAAAGGAATGAAAGTGAATGTAAACAAAACGAAAGTTATGCTTTTTGAACGAGATGAATCTATGATGAATGGCAATATTTTGATAGATGGGGAACAAGTGGAAGAGGTGAAAGAATTTGTATACTTGGGATCTAAATTTACAAAAGATGGAACATGTGAAAGTGATATCGAAAGGAGAGTGAATGCAGGGAATATGGTAAATGGTGCTCTGCATGCTTTTATGAATAGCCAGATGGTGTCTCAAAGGGCTAGACTGGCAGTGCATGCTGGAGTGTTGGTGCCAACACTTATGTATGGTAGTGAAAGTTGGGTATGGCAGAAGAATCACAAAAGTAAAATAAATGCGGTAGAGATGAGAGCGTTGAGAAGCATGAGTGGATTAAAACTGAGTGACAGAGTAAGAAATAGTGTGATAAGAGAACGTTGTGGTATAAAAGAAGACGTAGTGACTAAAATTGAGAAAGGTATGCTTAGATGGTTTGGGCATGTAGAGAGAATGAATGAAAGGAGACTGACAAAAAGGATTTATGAGTCAAGAGTGAATGCGAAAGTTGGAAGGGGAAGACCAAGGCGAACGTTCCTGGACCAAATCCAGGACATTTTAAATAACGGCCAGGTCAAGAGTACTCTAAACCGACGAACTTGTATGAAAGGTTTAATGAGAATGAAAGAAGCGAAGGAGATATGCAAGGATCGTGGCAAGTGGAAGGATGTTGTCTCTGCCTACCTCTATGGGAATGAGGCGTGATGCTATGTATGTATGTAATATGGGACAAGATTAAAGATAATGATGGTGAAAACAACAAATAAATGTTACTGTTGTTGAGATTATATGAGAGCAAGTTACTTGTGATAACAGAAGGTATTCTACAGATGTCATATAATAAATCTGAAAGCTTTATTAAATCAAAACAAATCTAAATGATATTGTAATGATAGGTCTGCAATAGTACTGTCGTAATTTTAAATTTTCTGCATAATCACAGTTGAACTGAATATAAAAATATCAGATACTTACGACATTAACTTCGATTTCCTTCTTATATCTGTCTTTAGCATCGTTCATGATACCTGCGTTGTTGATGACTACATCAATATAACCTTGTTCTTTTACAACTGCCTCATAAGAGGCAAATAGTTGTGCCTCATTAGTGACATCGCATTTTATAAATTTCACCTTATTAGCACCATATTTTAGATTTAGTTTCGTTGCTAGTGCAACACCAGATTGTTCATCAATGTCCAAATTCGCTACATGCTAAAATTTGTTTAGGAAAATAACTATATATAATTGAACATAAAGATATCTTACATAGTCTCAGATTGTAGTATATATACATCGAAAAGTGCTACAAAACCAGACCAGTACATTAGAATAAAACGAAGTTTTTGTTACAACAACCTTGACGAATTAGTAAAATCTATTCCCTTAATTTCTCCTGGAATCTCATTTGTGATATCAAAGTACATCTTATAACCATAACGTCATCAGATTCGGTTCTATTTAAAGTTAACATGAAAAGAATTAAACTAAAAACGAAGAGGGCGGACCAAATGAATAATCGTTTTCAATCGCTCATTAGTAGATAGAAACATTTTAGGTTGTCATCTATCAATCCATTATGTTACTATAGTTACCGTTACCGATCAACGTTCGGTTTTGCATACTTGTGAGATTTTCTTAAAATAAAACTGGGCAAAACGGATACTTTCTGTTTTGCTATTCACTTTCCATTGTTATAAATAGTGTACTTGGCTAATATTGCAGCTTACACAAAAACGGAACACTGTAGCTGCAAAAAGAAGAGCTCCAATCGATGTTACAGGTCCTTCCGTTATCAAAAGACAACGGCGAGAAAAAAAACATCTTGGAAAAATATGTTGACCCGCCAACAGAAGATTGGATACATTAAGGATGGATGCATGAAGCCTGTTCTTCATATTCTGGATGAGGTTCATATTTTTGCGACGATTGTTTTGTTTAAGATATGTTTTCTAATTAGTATTCGTTTTGTCCGACTTGAGTATTCGTTTTGCCCTTCCTGGTAAAGTAAAACAGATAGCTCAGCCTGGAGACCTCAGAGGATGTGGGCAAGAGTATTCTTCTTCTATAGGATAGTAGTTTCGATTAAGGAGGCACATGAGCGAGAGAGGGAGAATGCAACGGATGCACCCAATCACCGCCGAAGGAGGCAGAGACTAGGCGATGCGTGTTTGCGCACCTCCTCCTGCCTCCTTGAATTTTCTCTCCTCAGTTGGTCTCATCTGAGGTACCAGGGACGAATGCGAAAGTTGAACACCTGGTGCCTCACTAATGGATGAAGAGGATTCCGCTGGGTTTTGCGAAGTCTCCTTCCTGGCCGAGTCCCACACTCTTGACCTATAGGTCGGAGTCCGTGCCTAAAAGCATTTCCCAGCGAAAAAAAAGGGGTAAAACGGAGAATGATTTTTTTTTATTTTGAGGGACAAGTTCATTATGTTTATTTTACTTTAATTATAAACTTCAAATATCCTAAGAATTATTAGTCAAAGACCGCATTGGCGTATTTTTAAAGCCTGATTTCATATTTATTCAGCTCTATAACAATTATGTGGATATCTATTCTGACATAAAAATTATGTTTATTGGGTATTATATAGATATGAAATTAAAGATTAGCCGATAAATATTTTGTACTTTATATTACCTAACCTAACCCAACCTTTAAACTGCCTCATTGGTCTAGTGGTTAGCATGTTCGACTACAGACATGAGGTCCTGGGTTCGAGTCCCGGGTCGGGCCAATTCAAAAATCAATATTGAGTTTTCTATTAAGATTTTCTCAATATTTGCCCGAAGTTGGGAAGTTGGCGGTGTGATCCACCCCCGTGCCTCGGAGAGCACGTTAAGCCGTCGGTCCTGCGCCTGATCTCTCTCCGGTCGTGTCGGATTACCGTCACATCGGACTATGAGAGTGAAGGAATAGAGAGTGCACTTGTGTACTATGCCTGCCAATCCGCAGTGGAGCAGCGTGGTGGGTCTATGCTCTAAAAACCCTCTCTCATATGAGCGAGGAGGCCTGTGCCCAGCAGTGGGACGTTAATGGGCTGCTACTTACTTACTTACTTACCCAACCTTTTAAGAAAGTATAGTGTCTTAAACTTTTGTACTGTGCGCTTGTCCGCAGTACGCTGGAATATTGTAGCTGTATTTGGAACCCTGCTGTTAAATATCAGAAACAAAGTATAGAAAAATTATTATCAAAATTTTTGAAACATCCTAATTTCCGCTCACATCATAAAGTTGATATGAATTCAAGTTATTCCCAACTTTGTGTCGTTCATAATCTATTGTCTCTTGAAAGAAGGAGATCAATTTTAAACATCTGTATGGATGCTGCCATGGTCAATATGAGAGCATCGAATTAACATCTAACATTCTCCGGTTTCACACACCTAAACTTAGAACGCGCCAAACAGCCCTCAAATAAATTATAACGAAACTTACTCTGACGTCGATATCTTCCACAGCAACAAACAAAAGCTTAAAAAAGAATTAATAAAATAATGAATTTAAATAGTGAGTAGGTAACTTGTATTTGACTCCAGACAAACACACACTCACACACACACATTCAAAGATAGACTCGCACCCACGCAATCTCTCTCGAAAGACAGGATCGATTCATCGTGACGACCAGCTTGAGAAATCGTCACCTTACCTCCATTGAGATACAAAACCAACTTCGCGACTTCCACGGAGTATCTGTGAGCGCTCGAACAGTTCGGAGAAGGTTAAAAGAACGCGATATGGTACCACGCAAGCCAGCTAATGGCCCCAAACTAACGCGAGCCCAACGAACAGCGCGCCTTCATTTCGCGCGCACTCATTTAAATTGGACTCAGGAGCAGCAGCCGTGTACTCTTTTCAGATGAGTTTAAAATTGTGTTACATGGCAATGATGGAAGGAAGAAGGTCTACCGACGTAAGGGGGCTGATGGACTGTCTGGGGCGGTATATCCGCGAGCGGTAAAACTCAACCTGAGATTGTTACGGGACCATTAAATACTGAAAGGTACATTCGTGAGTGCTTAGAACCTCACGTGATGCCATACGCGGACTATGTGGGCACAAATTTCCTTTTTATGCGTGATAATGCAAGAGCAGGCGGCCGGCATTGTCAGGGAATATCTTCGGGGTGTGAACATCACAGTTATGGACTGGCCAGCCAGAAGCCCAGACATGAACCCCATTGAGCACATGTGGGACGAGCTAAAAAGACTTGTTAGGGCTCGTCAGCCAGTTGCCCAGACGATGCAGGAGTTGAAAACTGCCATAGAAGAGGAATGGGAGATGATCCCCCAAAATTTCATAGAGCGGTTGATAAACTCTATGCCTTGTCGTATGAGAGCTGTGGTAGAAGCCTATGGAGGCAACACACGTTATTAAATTAAACCTTTATTAAATTAAACAGGTTTTTTATTCAATAATCAAATGCCTTCATCAAGGCGCATACCCGACTTGTTAGGCGTAGCTCCATGTCGTGTGGTATTCTGAATTCAAATTTAAAACATTACGATCGAAAAAGATGGTAAAAAGTACCAGGTTTAAAACTGCATCAATAGTTTTTATTCAATCTAGCAATAATAATTCGGTAGGGCCATCGAAACCTAAGCTCTAAGGTGGGCCAATAGATGTGTCCAGAAGAGTATGTTAATATTAAGAGGGCTGTGGATTTTGTATAATAAATATATAAATAAATTTAGATGGTACAAACCTTAACATTTTCATTCATCAAGAACTCTGTCACATGTGCTCCTATACCTATTGACCCACCAGTTAACAGAACAACTTTGTTTTTTAGGTCGAACATTATTGTTGAAAAGTATGTTATAAACTGTCGTGTATAATAACCTACCGTTTCTTTTATAAATGCGCACGTTTCAAACGTTTAAGAAATTTACCTTCAGATGTCATTTAACTTCCAATTGGACGTGGACGTGTATAATTTTTTAATATATAAGGTAAGTAGCAGCCCATTTACGTCCCACTGCTGGGCACAGGCCTCCTCGCTCATGTGAGAGAGGGTTTTTAGAGCATAGACCCACCACGCTGCTCCACTGCGGATTGGCAGGCATAGTACACAAGTGCACTCTCTATTCCTTCACTCTCATAGTCCGACATGACGGCAATCCGACACGACCGGAGAGAGAGATCAGGCGCAGGACCGACGGCTTAACGTGCTCTCCGAGGCACGGGGGTGAATCACACCGCCAACTTCCCAACTTCGGGCAAATATTGAGAAAATCTTAATAGAAAACTCAATATCGATTTCGAACTGGCCCGACCCGGGACTCGAACCCAGGACCTCATGTCTGTAGTCGAACATGCTAACCACTAGACCAATGAGGCAGTTTAATATATACCCGCTGATAATTACTTATTTGATGTTTCTCAATTTAATATTGAATAGTAGTTTGGCTATGAGCTTGGCAATGACAGGGATTAGGTAGCGTTTATGGAAGCTTTTAGTTTATTTTAACTAATCTTTCACAAATTATACCGTTCTTCAAAAATAACTATAAACTAAATCGAAATCCTTTCAAAAGCTTTATTGGGTACTGAAAAACAAACGTACCCGAGGACTTTGTTTTGTAGAAAGACTACTAATTTATTTTTAACCGACTTCAAAAAAAGGAGGAGGTTAACAATTCTTTATTTTTTATTTTTATGTTTGTTACCTCATATCTTCCGACTGGGTGGAACGATCTTGATGATTTTCTTTTAACTGAAAGGTGGTGCTCGTCATAGGGTCTCATTTTTTTTTAAACCAGCTCTGATGATGGTATCCATGAGAAAACCAGATAAGTCTTAAATTTGCATTAAGCATGTGCGTGGCAAATGGACGAATAACTCAAGATCACGCCATCTGATTTCGATGATTCTTTTTTTATTAGAAAGAATATACTTCAAGAGTTGTTTTGTGATAGTTTGGTAAAGTTCTGATGATGGAATCTATGGCAAAGTTACGGAACTCTGCAATTCTTAGGAGCAAATCGACGATACTTGGCAGAATCTTAAGCTATCCAGATATTTGAGTTGCCTACCGTAACTTCGGTATGGTCAAGTGCTAGTCGTAATTAAATATGAAGATCTATGGAACTCGATTCGTATGGAGACTCCGTCCACCACAAGACTTTCCCCCGCTGGAAATGCCATTCTTAATCTGTGAAAACACAATGCCTCAGATTTGTGAAGGGCAACCTCCATGCCTAAGCGTCGGATTCGAGCTACTACTTGGGCGACACCATTCGTTGCCAGAATGCGGGCCTCTATAAAAGTACTGCCTCGAGCCGTCACGAGGGTGTCGTCGGCGTAACTGTCTCAACTTAGGCAATCAGAAATATAAGCATATTCTTCTTTCTAAGTCATAACGTGTAATATCTATTTTTCAGTAACTTTCGTAACAAAATATGCGTAGAGATAGCACCAGAAAACAGATAAAACAAAAAAAGCAGTTACAAAGTGACCGTTACTAACGGTGCGTGCGACGCGTCGAAGGTAGTTAATTAGTGATTATTTATGTTTTTGATTATATAAGTGATGCGAATAACAATAAAGACCCTTGAGGTAAGTTTTAATTTATAAGATCATCATCATCTCAACCGATGGAAGTCCACTGCTGGACATAGGTCTCCTCCAAGGCTTTCCACAATACACGGTCTTGCGCGGTTTGTAACCATCGGCTTCCGGCGACCCTTTTCAGGTCATCTGTCCATCTGGTGGGGGGTCTACCAACGCTGCGCTTACCGGTACGCGGCCGCCACTCCAGTACCTTGGGACCCCAACGTCCATCGGTTCGCCTAGCTATGTGCCCTGCCCATCGCCACTTCAGCTCGGCGACTCTTCGAGCTACGTCGGTAACTCTTGTTCTTCTGCGAATCTCTTCGTTTCGGATTTGATCCCGAAGAGATACTCCGAGCATAGCTCGTTCCATCGCCCGCTGTGTGATCCTGAGCTTCCTAATAAGGCGCATAGTCATTGGCC
>JACTOM010000925.1:6192907-6309918 GCA_015832385.1 Elymnias hypermnestra
AATGCTTTTATGCACTGACCCCGACCGTGTGTCAGGAGTGTGGGACTCGGCGAACAAGCAGACCTCGCAATACCCACTAAAACCCAGCGGAACCCTCTTCATCCATGAATGAAGCACCAGGGGTTCAACTTTCGCATTCATCCCTGGTGCCCCGAATGAATCCGACTGAGGATTCTCGACGATGGACGGACTTACGCTTACAAACGCTGCCTTGTAGCCCGCCTCCTCCGGCGGTATGAGGGAGCATCCATTGCAATCTCCCTCTCTCGTTCGTGGGCCTCCTTCAGTGAGATGATCGTCTCACAGAAGAATGCCACTCCCGCCCAGCACCTCTCACTCGAAAGCATCGCGCCTACAACGCTGTCCAGTGAGAGGTCCGCGCCGATCAGCGCAACCAAGAGGTGACGCTGAGGTCCCCAGGCTGCACAATCTGCCAAAGTATGCTGTGCCGAGTCGATGGCAGCACCACACTCATGGCAGGCCGATTAGGCAATCAGAAATATAAGTATCTATTTCTTTCTAAGTCATAACGTGTATTATCTATTTTTCGGTAACTTTCGGAACAAAATATACGTAGAGATAAAACCAGACAATAGATAAAACAAAAGAAACAGTTACGAAGTGACCGTTATTAACGGTGTGTGTATTGCGTCGAAGGTCGTTAAGTTTTTTTGTGGTATTTTATAAACTGTGAGTGTTTTTGAATATATATTTGATGTGAATAACAATAAAGACCCTTGAGGTAAGTTTTAATTTTTAAGATATGTGCCTATAAATACATGACGGACTTTTTTCACTATCTCAAAGTTTAGCGCAACACGACGCTACACCAGAGTCTTAATTTAATTAACAAACGATAACATTGTATAGTATAACTGTTAGCAAACGTAGAAATCATAACCTTTGGTAGTTTATGAACATTTTAGTCCCAAGAGCCACTTTAGCATCATTCATTATTTCCATTAAAAGCGCGGGCAAGGTACGGGGGCCAATAAAAGCGGCCGGGCAGTCTAAGGGTTAAAGAGGAAAGGTTACATTTTTTTGTAAGGACAAATAAACAGTAACATTTATTTATTAGGAGCATTTTAATTCAACAAGGATAATTAACATTTTTTTTTGGTATTATTCGTATATAAGTTCAGTTAATACACCATAGGCCTTCTTAATAACGTCGGAAACATCTCGAGCTGGTTTATCTGATGTTGAAAGCCAAGTACTTCCACTTTCACCTTTTTTAATTGCGTCAATGACACCGTTAGCTGCTGATTCAACTCTGAAACAAAATTTTTTTTAAAAACACCTCTTTCAACATGATCCTTTATCAAAAACATGTCAATAAAACACGAATTTGTCTCTAACAGGACTTATTCTCAAAAACTTTTCTATGAAGCCTGATATTTCTTAGATTAAATGGCCGTTAAATATGATTTTACCCTTTTTTAATTCAGTTATTTATGTATTTATCATCAGACGTACAATTACAATGAACAGTATATCTGGATGAATGTAAAGATATACATTTTTATTAAAAATAAGACTGCTTCAAATATTTAGTGATAAACTACGAGAGAACGCCGATATACGATTTAGAATAGTGTTTATGGTGTGAATTATTAATAATTATATTGTCTGCGACTAACACAGCCGTTAAATTGTCAGCGTCAACTACTGGTTGACATGATACCATAGTACTGACTCAACTCGTGCAATCAGTAATATAAGCATTTATTTCTTTGTTAGTCATAATGTGTATTATCTATTTCGTTTCTCGGTAATATAATAAGCGTATAGATTAAATCAGACAATAGAAAAAACAAAAAATAAATCGGTGACCGTTAGTAACGGTGCGTATGTCGCGTCTAAGTTCGCTAAGTTTTTTTGTAGTATTTTATAAAATTTAAGTGTTTATTGGTGATTATTCGTGTTTTCAATTATATAAGTGATATGAATAACACCCTTGAGTAAATTTTTAATTTATAAGATATGAGCCTATAAATACAATACGGACATTTTTCACTATCTCAAAGTTTAGCGCAGCATGACGCTACACTGAAGTCTTAATTTAATAAACAAAAGATAACATAGTAAAGTTTAACTATTAGCAAATATAAAAATCGTACCGTTTGGTAGCTTTTCATGAATATTTAAGTCTCAAGAGACAATTTAGCGCCAAAACTTTTGTGAGTGGCGCGACAATCTACAGTTGTTTCCGTTTACCAAGCCCGGACAGTCAAACGGATTTTAAGTGTTCAAGTACTATCCTTTGTAGTATAGAAAACCGTGGTTCAATTTATTTCATGAAAATATATTTACATATATTGCTAGAGCACCTGTGAATATTAACCGGGAACACATCGCAAGTTGTAAATAGTATATTATTTATTCAGGAGATATATCGATAAAAGATACATAAAGTTAGATTTGCACATTAATTGCACATGAAGTTAAAATAACATTATTGATTTGATCTACACGTTTCAGAATTAGGAAACAAATTAATAAGGACATCTGGTGATTTTTTTTCAATTATACACACATACATAGCTTCACGCCTCATTTCTATAGGGGTAGGCAGAGACAACATCTTTCCACTTGCCACGATCCTTGCATATCTCCTTCGCTTCTTTCATTCTCATTAAACCTTTCATACAAGTTCGTCGGTTTAGAGTACTCTTGACCTGGCCGTTATTTAAAATGTCCTGGATTTGGTCCAGGAACGTTCGCCTCGGTCTTCCCCTTCCAACTTTCGCATTCACTCTTGACTCATAAATCCTTTTTGTCAGTCTCCTTTCATTCATTCTCTCTACATGCCCAAACCATCTAAGCATACCTTTTTCAATTTTAGTCACTACGTCTTCTTTTATACCACAACGTTCTCTTATCACACTATTTCTCACTCTGTCACTCAGTTTTAATCCACTCATGCTTCTCAACGCTCTCATCTCTACCGCATTTATTTTACTTTTGTGATTCTTCTGTCATACCCAACTTTCGCTACCATAAATAAGTGTTGGCACCAACACTCCAGCATGCACTCCCTTTGAGACACCATCTAGGTATTCATAAAGGCGTGCAGAGCACCGTTTACCATATTCCCTGCATTTACTCTCCTTTCAATATCACTTTCACATGTTCCATCTTTTGTAAATTTAGATCCCAAGGATACAAATTCTTTCTCCTCTTCCACTTGTTCCCCATCTATCAAAATATTGCCATTCCTCATAGATTCATCTCGATCGAAAAGTATAACTTTCGTGTTGTTTACATTAATTTTCATTTCTTTCTCTTTCAAAGCTTTATTCATAATATTTCAATTATACGTATCGTGTAATCAGGGTTTAAATAATAAACGCTACATATGTACCATTTCATTCTTTTTCTTTTAACGATTAGCTTTTCGGTGTGGCAAAAATAAGAAAAATACATTAAATTAACATAGTGTGTAATTAAACGGTCTTATTGCTAAATAGCAATCTATTCCAGACAACCCTGCGATTTGGGAGACTGTTAAAGAAAGGAGAGAGAAGTTAGGTGTTTACTAAGAACTAGATATACAGAGTACATATAAATATTTAGACATAAAGACATAAAAAAAGGTAACTAGCAACCCATTGATGTCCCACGGCTGGGTACAGGCCTCCTCACTCATATGAGAGAGGGCATTTAGAGTATAACCCACCACGCTGCTTCACTGCGGATTGGCAGGCATGGTACGATGTGACGGGAATCCGACACTTACGGAGAGAGATCACGCGCAGTACCGACGCCTAAACGTGCTCTCCGAAGCACGGGGCTGGAGCACACCGCCAACTTCCCAACTTCGGGCAAATATTGAGAAAATCTTAAAAATTGACCCGACCCTCGAACCCAGCACCTCTTGTCTGAAGTCGAACATGCTAGCCACTAGACCAATGAGACAGATAAAGACTTCAAATTTGTTGTCCGTCTGTTTATTTCGATTAATCTGTGAAAGGGCTAGACCGATTCTGATAGAACTTGCGCTGGCAGATAGCTGATCTTCAAAGAAGTGACTAAGGCGACTTGGAAAAAAGGCATTTGTAATTTCCAAGTAACCTAGTAAGTTGTAAAATAAACTCACTTTTGATATGGATAATCCTTAATTGTTTCAAATAATTTTCCTTCAATAACTTTGTCGAAATTTCCCATTTTCTGAACCGAAAGCAGGGATGTATCTGTTGCACCGAAACAGATAGAGATCACTCGCACACCGGTTCTCGTGTAATAATCAAGTAACTGAAAATATTAAATATAAACTTGTTAAAATTTAAAATTTGGATAATTTAATGTACGAAGTAACAATTAATTTGATAAAAGAACGTTGTAGTATAAAAGAAGATTTAGGGACTAAAATTGAGAGAGTTATGCTTAGACGGTTTGGGCACGTAGAGAAAATTAATAAAAGGAGACTCCCAAAAGGGATTTATGTGTCAAAAGTGAATGGGGAAGATGGAAGGGGAAGACCAAGGCAAACGTTCCTGAACCAAATCCAGGGCATTTTAAATAAGGGACAGATCATGAGTAACCTAAACCGACGAAC
The DNA here is from genome assembly GCA_015832385.1 of Elymnias hypermnestra. NCBI lineage: Eukaryota > Metazoa > Arthropoda > Insecta > Lepidoptera > Nymphalidae > Elymnias > Elymnias hypermnestra. Next base: position 6,197,466 of record JACTOM010000925.1, read on the forward strand.
TTATATGAAAGGTTTGCTGAGAATGAAAGAAGCGAAGCAGATATGCAAGTGGAACAAATACATATTAACGATTCAATATTAAGAAATGAATATAACAACACACGACGTATGGACCTATTGTAGTTACATACATATTTTCTTTGATTGCATACATTCACACTAAAATACTGCTTTAACCCTTAAGTAAAATATTCTAGTACATACGCATGTATTTGGTAATGTATTTAGTTGGTATTCATGAAACGCTACTTTATACAATGCTCAAGCAATGGCACAAAAGGGGGAGGAATCTCACAAAAGACGTAAGCAAAACCATCTTAGACCACGACTTCTGCACTGGACTGTACGACAAAGAATAAGAATAAAATAGTAAGTAGTATTAATATTGTTTAGAGTTACGGCTATTTCCTATGCCAGGCTGGCACAATTTACTTCGCCAGTATCACGTATAAGTAGAAGACTCACGTACAAGGACTTTTTGTAAACGTCTTCTTCTATTTCTATATTTTCATTTGATTGTCTACTTCGTGTCGTTGTTGCTATATCAGGTAGTACATATAATAAGACTTAAGGACCCTACAATATGTATAGGGTTTTCCAATAAGAGGTTTCATTTTGATATTTTAAAAAAACGAGTATATTTTATGAGAAATCAATGGATATTTATTTCATTGTAAAGAGAAAGACATGCCATTAACGATGGAAAACGATATCAGCCAAATGGCCGCCACGGCTACAGTTGCAGCACCATATCCTTTTCATGAAATTTTCCATGACCAATTCGCACATTTGCGGCTGTATGTCCTCGATAACTTCACGAATTCCATCTTTAAGGTCTTTAATCGATTGTGGAGCATTGGCATAGACCTTATCTTTCACGTGGCCCCAAAGAAAAAAGTCTAAAGGTGTTAAATCACAAGATCTCGGGGGCCAATTGTGATCACCTCTTCGAGAAATAACACGGCCAGGAAACTTTTCTTGCAAAATTGCGATTGTTTCGTTGCTTGTGTGGCACGTAGCGCCATCTTGTTGAAAATAAACGTCGTCCACATCAATATCTTCCAATTCCGGCCATAAAAAATCATTAATCATAGCTCGATAGCGCAATCAGTTCACCGTAACAGTTGCACCAGCCTCATTTTCGAATTAGTAAAGTTGCATTTTTAGTAATGGCGTAGTTTTTACTTGTCAAATGTCAAAAGATGACAGCTTCAAAAGTGACAGCTGCCCAGATAACGGGCAATTCAAAATGAAACCTCTTATTGGAAAACCCTTTATCTTATAAATCAGCAGTTTGATGAAAAAAGAATATAATATGGCTTTTAAGTGATAAATACACCTCTCACAACGTAGTGGGTCACTATGTAAGATAGTATTAAGCACACTTACACCAAGACAACTGCTGAACAGCAGTACGTAGCTCTTTGTACCAAAATACATAGGTAGAATAGGTGCGATGTGTAAAGCAGCAATAGAAGACATATTCAATATGACTCCGCCTTTGCCACCTTCATCCTTTCGCATTAACTCTAATGCTTTCAATGTGCTAGTTGTGAGTGCTGTCTGTATAGGAAAGAGATAAATAATCGTTTCAAAATATGGTACAAAATATTAAAATTTGGTTTCTTTTGGTGTTAATTTAGGCGATATTATCACCGATTAGAAATTTCTTCCGGAATGCCCTTGGAATAAGAAGGCCGCCAAAACAAGAAAAGAAAAGGTGGGAAGTAAATTAAAATTTACAATAACAAATAGTAAATAAATAACAAACACTTACATATGCTTTAAAGGGTTTTAGAAGAGACCTTTTGAAAATAAACTATGTAACTCAATTATGGTTTTTAATCTAAGAAAATCTAGACTATTCTGGATTCTGCAATGGTTTGTATTAACTTTAAAAAGCGACATCAAAATCATCAGTTGAACTTTATTCCCCTTTGCATAAAAAATATTAGATACTTACGACATTCACTTCGATTTCCTTCTTATATCTGTCTTTAGCATCATTCATGATACCTGCGTTGTTCAGGACTACGTCAATATAACCTTGTTCTTTAACAACCCCATCATAAGCGGCAAACAATTGTGCCTCGTTTGTGACATCGCATTTGATAAATTTAACTTTATTAGCACCATATTTTTGATTAAGTTTATTTGCCAATGCAACGCCTGATTGTTCATCAATATCCAAATTTGCTACGTGCTAAAATTGTTCAAGTTAAATTACTGAATCTTTAACTATATACATACTTGTTACATATTGGCTCATAAATAAGCGCTTTATTTTATTATAACTGATCTTAAGTAGTCTAAGGTAGCGTAAATACCATCAGATCACTAGAAAATAACTCCAAAACGATTATTTTAGGGTGATAGAGTAAGGTATAAATAAGCCACGTATCGACCAAAATTACTAAATTAGAAAATTCAATTACATAATTTGTCTCAGAGCAAAGTAAGTTTCCAGACCAACTCTAGGGAATTGGTTAAATTTTGCGCTTATTCAAATAATAATTGTAATTATAACAATCAAGAATTTTACTAAATTTAGGAATAAAATGCAAAACAGTCGATATTTGAAACAGGATAATGCCGAGGGTCACAAAATGTTAAGCAAGTAATAAGGAAATGTTGCTTGTTTTAGTAACTTTTGAAGAACTCTATTATAAATGTTTAATTCTATTGTGACATAAGAATTATATTTATTATTATAATGATATGAAATTGTTTTATAAAAATGTAAGATTATGTAGACATTTAGAATATTTGAAGTTAGATGGTACAAACTTTAACATTTTCGTTCAACAAGAACTCTGTCACTTGTGCTCCTATACCTATTGACCCACCAGTTAACAGAACAACTTTGTTTTTTAAGTCGAACATCTTTGTTTAAAAGTAATCAAAGACTGTTTTATAAACCACTATAGTTTCATTTATATAACATGGTTATGCTTCTGATATCAGTTCTAGTACCTTTATCAGTGTAGCCTTCAGTTATCTTTGAACTTGTAATTTAAGACAAATGTGTATATTGTTTTATTCATTTATGATTGTTGATAGCGTGGCTATCGATCTGTTTTTATTTAAATCAGTTTTTATTACTACATTATCAATAGGGGTTACGTTATAGAAAAGTTTGTTGTTGCTCAGTAAGTAAATACAAATGTAAAAGTAAAACTTCTTTATTAGTAACACGTTTTCTTCGATTTTTCATTCAATAACGATATCTTTTCTACGTTTCATGTAAATCAGTCGTATATAAGTTCAGTCAATATACCATAGCCCTTCTTAATAACGTCGGAAACATCTCGAGCAGGTTTATTTGATGTTGAAAGCCAGGTACTTCCACTTTCACCTAGTTTAAGTGCATCAATGACACCCTGAGCTGCTGATTCAACTCTGAAAGAAGATATTTTGTTAAAAACCACTTCTCTAAAACCATGATATTTGAATGAAGCCGATGTCTCTAAAATTATATCACTAGTACCTCTGTTATTTCCAGCAATGTATGCTACGTTTATATTGTAACCTATACGGACAGGAAGTGCTTAAATGAGATCATTTGAAGAACGGTGAACCATGGTTGAGTTTGCTACCCGCAAATATACATCTATATAAAATTTACATTGTCACAGTTTTAGTTACTATACCTCTCCGAAAAGTATTGAAAAGGAATTAAATTTTATCAGCATATTCAATAGCTAATTGTTTTAAACTTTCGATAACGAAACGAAACGATATTTCGACCTCGTTGCATGTATCATGGTCACGACGTAATTGCTGCAGGAGACTGTGTCAAGCTGTCAGTGGCAGAATCTGTCTATCCTACGTGTAATCCTTTTATTTTCACCGGATTATTACATACTATAATAACATACATATATACATATATACATATATACATATTATATTTAAAAACGATGTAACAGAACACTACCTATCACTAGCCGCGTTGTAAGAGATGATAGTATTAAACGTATATATTTTATAAATAATGTGTTAGTTTATATTACATGTATGTATATAATATTTATATATTGTATTATATACGCCTTGGTCTTCCCCTTCCAACTTTCGCATTCACTCTTGACTCATAAATCCTTTTTGTCAGTCTCCTTTCATTCATTCTCTCTACGTGCCCAAACCATCTAAGCATACCTTTTTCAATTTTAGTCACTACGTCTTCTTTTATACCACAACGTTCTCTTATCACACTATTTCTTACTCTGTCACTCAGTTTTAATCCACTCATGCTTCTCAACGCTCTCATCTCTACCGCATTTATTTTACTTTTGTGATTCTTCTGCCATACCCAACTTTCACTACCATACATAAGTGTTGGCACCAACACTCCAGCATGCACTGCCAGTCTAGCCCTTTGAGACACCATCTGGCTATTCATAAAAGCATGCAGAGCACCATTTACCATATTCCCTGCATTCACTCTCCTTTCGATATCACTTTCACATGTTCCATCTTTTGTAAATTTAGATCCCAAGTATACAAATTCTTTCACCTCTTCCACTTGTTCCCCATCTATCAAAATATTGCCATTCATCATAGATTCATCTCGTTCAAAAAGCATAACTTTCGTTTTGTTTACATTCACTTTCATTCCTTTCCCTTTCAAAGCTTCATTCATAATATTTAGCATCTCCTGAAGCTCGTTAGCGGATGACGCAAGTATTACTTGATCATCAGCGTAGAGTAAACATTTGATGACTAATTCATTCATTCTTAACCCATACATACATTCTTTTAAATCTGTCAAACATTTATCCATGAAAAGGTTGAACAGCCATGGTGACGCAACACATCCCTGTCGAACACCTCTTTCGACAGGAAACCACTCCGTGTACGCTCCGTTTATTCTGACACAGGCACTAGAACCCTCATAGAGAGACTTCAATGCTTGGATCAGACAACCGCTCACCCCATACGTAGATAACGTTGACCACAGCTCATTCCTCACCACTCGATCATAGGCCTTTTCTAAATCTACGAACGCGCAATAAACTTTTTGGTGTTTAGCCAAACATTTTTCAGTTATGCACCGTAAAGAAAAGACCTGATCCGTACATCCCATTCCTCTTCTAAATCCCGCTTGCACGTCCCATATTTTCCCATCAGTTTCATTAATCACCCTTTCAATTAATATCTTTGCATACAATTTGCCGACGACACTAAGAAGGCTGATACCGCGGTAATTTTTGCACTCCTGCTGTGACCCTTTTCCTTTATATAGAGGGACAATTACGGCCTTGCTCCAATCTCTTGGGACTTGGCCTTTCTCCCAGCATATATTGAAAAGGCAGTACAACTGAGCTACCACAATCCCGCGGCCAGCCTTCAGCATCTCGACTGACACTCTGTCATACCCAGCAGCCTTACCTGATTTCATACCTTTTATCGCTTTCATGATGTCATCCATACTAATATCGCTATCACTTCAAATTGTCTTTTATTTCAAATTGTCATTTATTCTTGGCATGTTGATAAATCACCGTGACAACGCTCAATCTATTTTGCAACTAACCTACTTTATTACCGTCCTTCCCCCTTAGCTTTGAAAGTCAACTCAATATCAAAATAACGGACTAAACAAATAAAAAGGTACAACCTAAACTAACTATTCATGTTTTATTTTTGAGGCGGCACTGGGGCACTGGCTTTACTCTAGGTATGGCTTCGACTTCTGCTTGAGAAGAAGATTCTGTGTCCGCCTTATCACTTCCATTCTTATACGTTTCTGCACAACCACTCGAATTATCCTTACTTAAAACTTCTCCCGTTGCTTCGGTATTATACTCTCACTTATCTCACAGAAACCCCTCTCTACTGGATTTGTGCCGTACAACAATTTTTTTATAATGTGGCATTAAAATCATACACAACCCTAAATTTTCAGTCTTCTATCACTAACCCTTATTTTAAATAGCAAAATAACGTTTTCTGGATCAGCTAGTTAATTTCAAACAATATACTATATGTATTAGGTTTTTTCTCAAACTTTCAACACCGAATAATTATTACAAAAGGTACTCGGACTTAACCAGTAACACCTAGTTAATGATAAAAATAAACTTACTTTTGGAATGGATATTCTTTAACTATGTCTTGTAAGTTTCCTTTAATAACTTTGTCGAAATGTCCCATTTTCTCAATAGTAAGCATCGATGTAGCTGTGGCACCGCAACAAATAGACATCACTCGTACGCCAGTTCTCGTATAATATTCTGGTAACTGCAAATACAGCACATAATTTTGTTAGAAGATAAAATGACGCAGAAGTCGAGCAAAGAAATGTTAAAGTTGCTTTCACGACGTTGACGCTCAATGAGAACGAGCTTGACTAAGTTTAAGATAATATATTGCTTACTTACGCCAAGACAATTGCTGAATTGCAGTACGTAGCTCTTTGTACCGTAATATACAGGCATAATAGGTGTGATATGCAACGCCACTACTGAAGACATGTTCAATATGATACCACCTTTGCCACCTTCATCCTTTCGCATTAATTCCAATGCTTTCAACGTACTAGATGTGAGTGCTATCTGTAGAGGTGATGAATATATAACATACTATATCGAATACCAAGAAATAAAAAAAACACAATTACAACAAATAATAAATAAAACAATTCAAAAGACCTTAAGGTAAGTAACAGCCCATTAACGTCCCACTGCTGGGAACAGGCCTCCTCACTCATATGAAAGAGGGTTTTTAGATCTTAGACCCACCACGCTACTCCACTGCGGATTGGCAGGCATAGTACACAAGTAATCTCTATTCCTTCACTCATATTCCGACGTGACGGCAATCTGACATGACCGGAGAGAGATCAGGCGCAGGACCGACGGCTTAACGTGCTCTCCAAGACAAGAGGGTGGATCACACTGCTGACTTCCCAACTTCGGGTAAATATTGAGAAATTCTTAATAGAAAACTCAATTTCGATTTCGAACTGGCCCGACCCGGGACTCGAACCTAGGACCTGATGTCTGTAGTCGAAGATGTTAACCACTAGACCAATGAGGCAGTGAGACAAAAGACCTTATTTTACAGGAAAGCCGTTAGAAATCTAAACAAAGTGTGTACATCAAACAAAAACCTAATAACAAGTCGTGGTGTCAAAGCGTCATTTTTTGTGCATTTGCATATGAGTTTAACCACAAGAATTTGAATTAGTTTTTCCTAAATTTGTAAAGTTTTCGATTGTGTGATTGTTTGGATTCATTCAGAATTTCTACAAAAAAAATTAGATACTTACGACATTAATTTCGATTTCCTTCTTATACTTATCTTTAGCATCGCTCATTATACCTGCGTTGTTGATGACTACATCAATATAACCTTGTTCTTTTACAACTGCATCATAAGAGGCAAATAGTTGTTCCTCATTAGTGACATCGCATTTGATAAATTTTACTTTATTAGCACCATATTTTTGATTAAGTTTCGTTGCTAAAGCAACGCCTGATCGTTCATCAATATCCAAATTTGCTACATGCTGCAATTATTTAAGTTAAGTAAATAATGCAACATCGTCAATAAGAAGTACAGAATCCGACGATTAAAATAAATCACCAAAACGTCTTTTTTAGTTTCATAACACATTACAAAATCATTCTTCTTCATTTGTTTCGATATATAATTTGTATTTTTATAATTTCGAAATGTTATGAAGAAACTGTAAAACTGTTGTTATTTTAGACAATTTATACCTTAGGTTAACAAAAAAATCTAGAATCAGGGAATTAACTGATTTAACTAATTTAATATTAATCTTCATTATTATAATTAAGTGAAACTTATTTGATATAGCAGCGATTATTGCTGGTATTATATAGGTTGAATGTGTTTTAAAAATTTTAAGATTAGCCAATAAATATTTATAATTTATGTTTTGATGGTACTAACCTTAACACTTTCATCCATCAAAAACTCTGTCACTTGAGCTCCTATTCCTATGGATCCACCAGTTAACAGTACAACTTTGTCTTTTAAGTCGAACATCGTTGTTGGAAAGTAATCAAACACTGTCATATAAATTACTAACGTATCGTTTATAAATGTGTAAGTTTGTTACTTGGTCTTAACCTTTATCAATTCAACTATCAATTATCATTGACGTATATATTTTATTTCATTTTTGTTATTTTATATCGGCTGCACGATAATTTTTTATTCTTCGTTTCCGTTTTTTTCTAGATCGTCATCTAGGTGTGTGCACTTGGCAACAAACAAGATATCGATGTTGTGACAATAATTGTAAACTCGTATTAATTGTCTGAATACTACAAACAACTGAAAAACGCTCGTAAAGGTATGTATTGAAGAAGTTTTATTAGTTAGTAGACTGAATGTAATCGCAATTACTATAAAAGCTATAAACAACTGAGGAGCATTCGTAGATGTTTATATTTATATAGAGATATGTTTTCAGAGGTTTATATAGAACTTGGCGTTTCTAGTGTTGTCACCCATGTTCGTAATCCCTTGAAGATATGAGTAATAACGTTACTTACCGGATCGAATTTTCAATTTAAACAACTCTTGAATCTAAAAGTATTTCAGTGCCATATACAGGCACATGAGAATTATATATATAAAAATATTCGTTTATTTGTGGACCAAATGTCATTAGAAGCACACAAGTTGGATAAAATTTCTTTCGGATTGTTTTGACAATATTGTACAAATCGAGTGTTACTGCAATCATTAATACTTCCATGAAGTGCTTTTCGACACTAACCTGAGTACTTCTTACTCATGTAGGTCTTTTGTGAAAATTTTATTAGGTTTTCTATGAAGTATTCATAATAAAACATACAAGACTCATCTGCATAACTTAACGTCTCCGTGCCAAGGTAAATGACTTATCGTTGATGCATATTAAGAATAGGACAGGTCCAAGTAGAAACCCAGTGGGACTCCATAGATTATTGATTTGGAACTACTTTGATATTCAACCAATTTTTACTATTTGAGACCGGTTTTCTGAGTATTTATTTAATTTAGACTACTAACGAAATAAATATACTCGTATATATATATATATATATATATATATATATGGTTATACGGTCTTTCCTCGCGTGATTAAAATATTGTGATCTGATTTATCTTCTATATTAAGCTCTTTGTTTTGTCATCTTTTTTGGTTACTTACTTACTTTACTTATTCTAGTTTAACACTCATGCCCGTGTACGCAAATATATACTTTTGTATTGTAAATAAATATCTAAATACATAAACAATTACATAAATAGATACTACGGGCGGAGGATACACCCCGGCAGGGAGACCAAACGGCCGGGGGTCAGGGCTACAGAGGGCTGAGAAACCGCCGAACGATCCTAGCCGAGTCCAGCAACACCGCCTTCTGCATTTTTGCTGCGAGCGAACGTGCTCAGAACCCCAGCCGTCTCAGATGGTGAGCGAGACTGACTGGGGTCAGACCGATGCCAGATATAACGATTGGTTTCAGAGGATCCCACTTCCCACATGGCAGTAATCTCGTGCGTTACTTACGTTACGTTTTTTCTCCGTCTCAGCTCTCACGAGATTCTCGTTATATGGGATCGATTATTATTATTAATATTATACATTGAGAATGTACGTAGAAATATGATTTAATTTAATTATATACATTTTTTAAAACTGCCTCATTGGTCTAGTGGTTTGCATGTTCGACTACAGACATGAGGTCCTGGGTTCGAGTCCCAGGTCGGGCCAATTCAAAATGGATATTGAGTTTTCTATTAAGATTTTCTCAATATTTGCCCGAAGTTGGGAAGTTGGCGGTGTTATCCACCCCCGTGCCTCGGAGAGCACGTTAAGCCGTTGGTTCTGCGCCCGATCTCTCTCCGGTTGTGTCGTATTACCGTCACATTGGACTATGAGAGTGAAGGAATAGAGAGTACACTTGTGTACTATGCCTGCCAATCCGCAGTGGAGCAGCGTGGTGGGTCTATGCTCTAAAAACCCTCTCTCATATGAGTGAGGAGGCCTGTGCCCAGCAGTGGGACGTTAATGGGCTGCTACTTACTTTACTTTACTATATAGATTTAGATGATACCTAAGTTTAAGTAAGTAAATTTACAAGATTTATGTTGTCAAAAGCCTTTTTTAGATCGATCGATTTTTATACCAAGATAATATATTCCGTTTTTGTCATCATTTCTTTTGATATAAGACGCGGGATCTATCGAGGCATAACAACGCAATAAATTTCTGGCGAAACACATATTGTCGTTATGATAAGAAATTCAATTCGCTTAGATAATTATCCAATCTTTTAGAATGTTTTATCAGTCATTAAAAACTTTACGAATTTGTTGGTAGCGCAGGTGCCAGCCTGTAGTTGGTTAGATCAGTTTTAGTATTCCTGTTTTATAAATTATTTTTTTAATGTTTAATAAGTAAATACAAAAATAACAGTAAAAATTATTTATTAGTAACATATTATCTTTCATCGTTTCATTCAAAAACGATATTTTATTAGTACATTTCACGTAAATCATTCGTATATAAGTTCTGTCAATATACCATAGCCCTTCTTAATAACATCGGAAACATCTCGAGCAGGTTTATTTGATGTTGAAAGCCAGGTACTTCCACTTTCACCATGTTTTAGTGCATCTATGACACCGAGACCCGCTGATTCAACTCTAAAATATAATATTTTGTTAAAAACCCCAGTTCATAACGAGGATCTTTATCAAAACCCTGTCACTAAAATATGATTATCCTTAACAGATTCCTTCAAAAACTTGTCATGTCAAAACTTTTACGAATTAAAAGAAAATAAAAAAAGTGGAGTTACATACAATTGTTGTAAATAATTTTAGCATTGGGGCCTGCATTTTTTATGTAAATGATATATTATATATGTCAGAGTGCAAGAGTCTGTGGATCGCTGGTCCGTGTGTAATAGTCTGTGGAACGCTGGCGCCATCTGTGTATCGGCGTGGCAGAGTCAATAAGTGGCAGTCAGGCGCGTCTCTCGGCAGTTCCCGAGTGATGGTCGGCCGGAGTGGTCGACTATTGAAAATGTCGCGTTCCTAGCCATTAGCATTAATGAGTTTGTGTAAATTGATATCGGGAACCTTAAGTGATTGAACACAATGTTCAATCCGTGTTAATTAATAAAGTGTTTGATTGCACCAAATTTACCCACGAACGCCGACAGAATAAAAAAATAAAATATTGGATCCAATTAATAACGATGTCGACAGAGAACCCTACGCCCCTGTGCTTTATTTATTTAGAAACACACAATATGAGGAACGAGTAGTAAATGATAAAATTAAATTAAACTTACTTTTGAGATGGGTAATTTTTAACTGTGTCACCTAATTTTCCTTCCATAACTTTGTCAAAACTTCCCATTTTTGCCACAGACAGCAACGATGTATCTGTTGCACCGAAACAGATAGACATGACTCGCACACCAGTTCTCGTATAATAATCAGGTAACTGTAAATACAGCATGTAAATAATTATGAAAAAGGGGATTGGAGTTTTTGGCTAATCATTCTAATAAACATTTCTAAAACGAAAACTTAGATTAATTATTGAAAAAAAAGGTCAACAATATATGTTCTGAACTATAATAAATTTACTAAGAATGGAATTGGGTTATATTACCGGAAAACGAACAATTTTCCACTCATTACCTCAAAATACATACATACATAGCATCATCCGTCATTCCCATAGGGGTAGGTAGAGACCACGTCCTTCTAATTGCCACGATCCTCGCATATCTCCTTCGCTTCTTTCATTCTTACTAAATATTTCGTACAAGTTCGTCGATTTAGAGTACTCTTAACCTGGCCCTTATTTAAAATGGACGTTCGCCTTGGTCTTCCCCTTCCAACTTTCCCATTCATTGTTGACTCATAAATCCTTTTTGTCAGTATCCTTTCATTCATTCTCTCTACGTGCCCAAACCATCTAAGCATACCTATCTCAATTTTAGTCACTGCATCTTCTTTTATACCACAACGTTCTCTCAATCTCAAAAAGAAACAAATACTTGAAATTCGGCACGGATGCTTCTTTCGTGACGTTGACTCTCACTGAGAATGGTTACAACATACATAACATAATGTATTGCGTACTTACACCAAGACAATTGCTGAATTGTAGTACGTAGCTCTTTGTACCGAAATATATTGGCAGAAAAGGTGCTATTTGCAACGCAACAACTGAACTCATGTTCAATATAACACCACCACTGCCACCTTCATCCTTTCGCATTAATTCTAATGCTTTTAATGTACTAGTTGTGAGTGCCTTCTGTATAAGAGATAGATAATACATTTTGGATATTACAAAATAAAGAAAAAGATCAATTAGAGTACCTATAGCAACAAATGGACTTATCGCTGATAAACGACCTGTTTTGGACAACCTAGGTTTTTGGGAAATAATCAGAGAAAAGAAAGAGATCGCAGGTGATGTCTTAAGCAATGATGTTCTTTAATGTTATCATCAGTTATTCATTTAAATAATATATAGAAAAACTATATTTGACGATTCAAAAGTGCTGTAATAGGCCTACTTGAATAAAGATATTTTGACTTTGACTTTGAAATGTGTATAGTAGTTATTAATAAATGAATTGCATAAACAAAAGAAGTATTGTGACAATCTAAAAGAGCTGATTGTTTAAATCAAACTGTTTAATCCAACCATTTTGCTTATTTAAACATGAATTATTGACAGAAAAATTCTAGATTATTCTGTATTCCGCTATGACATTAACAAAAATTTGGCAAGTTTTGGACTGTTTCATCACAATCATCAGAAACATTAGTTAAAATATATGCTCATGAGAAGAAAATACTTACGACATTAATTTCAATTTCCTTCTTATATTTGTCCTTAGCATCGCTCATGATACCTGCGTTGTTGAGGACTACATCAATATAACCTTGTTCCTTAACAACCTCATCATACGCAGCAAATAGTTGTGCCTCGTTTGTAACATCGCATTTGATAAATTTCACTTTATTATCACCATATTTTTCATTAAGTTTCGTTGCTAATGCAACGCCTGATTGTTCATCAATATCTAAATTTGCTACATGCTGTAATTGTGTTAGTTAAGTAAATTTATCTTCAACTGATTACATAGTTGTTACAATGTGTCTTACAAATTTTGCGTTATCGTAACTGATACTAATACGAAGTCTCTGATAGTAGCGCACTAACCTTAAGAAGAGTTACGGAAACTGACCACTAAAATATATCACCAAAACGATTCCTAAGGTTAATATACAAGAGACAAGTCCAGACCCAGATTGCAAATCAATTTTCTTCATTTACTTAGATATATAATGTCTCCTAGCAAAGCAAGCTTTACTTTAGCTAATTTTGTTAAATATTGCGATAAATAATTTTGATTTGTTTTTATATAATTTAAACATCTAGAAATGTTATGGCTAAACAGTCAAACTGTTTTTATATTAGACAGCTTCACTATTATTATTGTATGAGGTTACATTCTATTTAAAAATTGAAAATTTGCCAACATATATTTATAATTTATATTCAGATGGTTCAAACCTTAACATTTTCGTCCATCAAAAACTCTGTCACTTGGGCTCCTATTCCTATGGACCCACCGGTTAATAAAACAACTTTGTTTGTTAAATCAAACATCTTTGTTCAAGGAGTAATAAAAGACTGTTATAAACTACTACCGTATCGTTATAAATATATTCGCTTATTACATGGTCTGAATCTTTATCAATTTAGTTTTCGGTTATCATTGACGCGTGTATTTTATTTCACTTTTTATTATTAGCAGATACCAATCTGCTGCATGAAAATTCCATAGTTTTTGTTTCCGTCATTTCTAGATCGTCATTTGGCTGTGTGAACTTGACAATCAACTTTGGAAGTATTGTTTTTTTTATCGGTTTATCTGATAAATTTTGATAATTATCACATAATAACGCTTATTTCGTTTGAAGTAGTTCAAATTGGTGTGTTAAAAAACACGTTTTTTGATATAGTAAAAATGATTTATAAGTAACATGTTTACTTTTATCTTTTCATTCAATGACGATATCTTATTTGTACGTTTCTTAACTTCGGAAACATCTAGAGCTGACTTATTTAATGTTGAAAGCTAGGTACTTCCACTTTCGCCTTGTTTAAATGCATCACACTGCGAGCTGCTAATTCAACTCTGAAAGAAGATATTTTGTTAAAAACCACTTCTCTTAATATTGTTTTTACCAAAACCACGCCTCTAGAAATATGATTTTTCAACGAAGCTGCCTCGATGTCTCTAAAATCCTATCGCTAATTAGTAGCTCTGTTATCTTTGTGTAATTTAGCTATGTTTATATTGTAATTTATTCGAAATAGAAGTGTTTAAATGATATCGTTTGGAGAACGGTGAACCATGGTTGAGTTTGCTACCCGCAAATATACATCTAGACAAATATTACAGAAAAGATTTGTGTTTTTGTATGTATGTATGTTTGTTACGTTTTCACTGAGCGACATAGGCTATATAACTTTCTCAAAAAAAAAAAGTAGGAATCCCTAATAAAATTGTACTAATGTAACCCAGGATGCGAAAAAATTGGTCACATCAAATCTGTCATTCTGTGTGTGTGTGTGAGTTAAATTACTGTGTAAGTTGCATACATTTTCCATAGCTAGTTTTAACGATAAATTAATTTAATATAGTTTTATAATTTATAAGGTTATTCTTAAATGACAGAATGAAAACTCAACGAAAAGCTTGCAAGAAGAGGTAAATATTTATTTAAGTGTTGATACACATAGTTTTTTTTGACAATGAAATCAACAAAAAATTAAATCATTAAATTAACAAAAAACATATACAATTTCAAAATTTAAAATCTAGTATAACTACCGCCAGCATCAATCACAGACTGCAGTCGATCAGGCATTAAAAGAACACAGTTTTCGCAGAAATTGTTCCCTCGATAGTATGCCTATAAGTGGAACACGTTCTTTTAAATTTTCTTTATTTCTATTATCTGTTGGGTTCTAATTTTGCACCATCAATCCCCACAAATTTTCAATCAGGTTCTTGTCTGAGCTTTTGGGTGGAAGCTTAATTGGATGGAGGTCGTCCTGTGCTTCAATCCAAGTTTGGACAATACGTGAATTGTGCACTGACGAATTATCCTGTATCAAATTTGTTAATTCGTCTCCGAATTCATTTTTAGCGGTGGGCATCAACACGTCTTCTAACATATCTTCATTATTTCTTGCATTCATGCGAGTAGGTATTTCAATTAGTTCTCCCAGTCCAGACAATGTGACATCCTACCCCAAAATGTCAATCGGCTACTTTGTTGCGTCGGTAGTATATAACGGGTATTTTATAACCTCCAAAGTGATACACGCCCTTGTTCATTGGCAGAAAATACTTTTTCGTCTACAAAAATTACCTTTTCAAAATGGTAGGTTCTGTATCTATTTGCGAAATCACATCCGAGTGTTTTATGGTTATTATGTGTTTTATTGTGGATAATATAAAGTTTAATTGCAATGTAAAGTTTCTATAAATACCGTCTATGGTATTTTTATTGTTTAGTAATTAAACACAAATAAACGGTAAAAAATATTTATTAGTAACATTTTTGGTAAGTTTCACGTAAATCATTCGTATATAAGTTCCGTCAATATACCATAGACCTTCTTAATAACGTCGGAAACATCTCGAGCTGGTTTATTTGATGTTGAAAGCCAGGTACTTCCACTTTCACCATGTTTAAGTGCATCAATGAGACCGTGAGCTGCTGATTCAACTCTAAAAATGATATTTTCTTTAAAACCACGTCTCATAATATGTGTTAGCCATCATAAATTTATTGGGAGATGTATTGTTAAAGCGGAAGTAGTACAATTATTAGTACATACATACATAGCATCACGCCTCATTCCCATAGGGGTAGGCAGAGACAACATCCTTCCACTTGCCACGATCCTTGCATATCTCCTTCGCTTCTTTCATTCTCATTAAACCTTTCATACAAGTTCGTCGGTTTAGAGTACTCTTGACCTGGCCGTTATTTAAAATGTCCTGGATTTGGTCCAGGAACGTTCGCCTTGGTCTTCCCCTTCCAACTTTCGCATTCACTCTTGACTCATAAATCCTTTTTGTCAGTCTCCTTTCATTCATTCTCTCTACATGCCCAAACCATCTAAGCATACCTTTCTCAATTTTAGTCACTACGTCTTCTTTTATACCACAACGTTCTCTTATCACACTATTTCTTACTCTGTCACTCAGTTTTAATCCACTCATGCTTCTCAACGCTCTCATCTCTACCGCATTTATTTTACTTTTGTGATTCTTCTGCCATACCCAACTTTCACTACCATACATAAGTGTTGGCACCAACACTCCAGCATGCACTGCCAGTCTAGCCCTTTGAGACACCATCTGGCTATTCATAAAAGCATGCAGAGCACCATTTACCATATTCCCTGCATTCACTCTCCTTTCGATATCACTTTCACATGTTCCATCTTTTGTAAATTTAGATCCCAAGTATACAAATTCTTTCACCTCTTCCACTTGTTCCCCATCTATCAAAATATTGCCATTCATCATAGATTCATCTCGTTCAAAAAGCATAACTTTCGTTTTGTTTACATTCACTTTCATTCCTTTCCCTTTCAAAGCTTCATTCATAATATTTAGCATCTCCTGAAGCTCGTTAGCGG
The DNA here is from genome assembly GCA_015832385.1 of Elymnias hypermnestra. NCBI lineage: Eukaryota > Metazoa > Arthropoda > Insecta > Lepidoptera > Nymphalidae > Elymnias > Elymnias hypermnestra. Next base: position 6,214,201 of record JACTOM010000925.1, read on the forward strand.
ATGACGCAAGTATTACTTGATCATCAGCGTAGAGTAAACATTTGATGAGTAATTCATTCATTCTTAACCCATACATACTTTCTTTTAAATCTGTCAAACATTTATCCATGAATAGGTTGAACAGCCATGGTGACGCAACACATCCCTGTCGAACACCTCTTTCGACAGGAAACCACTCCGTGTACGCTCCGTTTATTCTGACACAGGCACTAGAACCCTCATAGAGAGACTTCAATGCTTGGATCAGACAACCGCTCACCCCATACGTAGATAACGTTGACCACAGCTCATTCCTCACCACTCGATCATAGGCCTTTTCTAAATCTACGAACGCGCAATAAACTTTTTGGTGTTTAGCCAAACATTTTTCAGTTATGCACCGTAAAGAAAAGACCTGATCCGTACATCCCATTCCTCTTCTAAATCCCGCTTGCACGTCCCATATTTTCCCATCAGTTTCATTAATCACCCTTTCAATTAATATCTTTGCATACAATTTGCCGACGACACTAAGAAGGCTGATACCGCGGTAATTTTTGCACTCCTGCTGTGACCCTTTTCCTTTATATAGAGGGACAATTACGGCCTTGCTCCAATCTCTTGGGACTTGACCTTTCTCCCAGCATATATTGAAAAGGCAGTACAGCTGAGCTACCACAATCCCGCGGCCAGCCTTCAGCATCTCGACTGACACTCTGTCATACCCAGCAGCCTTACCTGATTTCATACCTTTTATCGCTTTCATGATGTCATCCATACTAATCTCGCTATCACTTGTCTTACATTCATTGCTATCCGCAGAGGCCATATTTACCTCTGCTTCATTTCTTTCAAACAAACTTTCAAAATGATCCTTCCATCTCTTCAATATCCATTCTTCTCCTTTTATTAAACTTCCATCTAAACTTCTGATTTTACAAAGCTCCGAGGAAGTAGATCTCCCTCGGGCAAATTGTATTGATTTCCAGAAAAACTTTTTGTTTGACTGAAAATCATCAGAAAGTCTCCTATCATACATATCACTGTATTCTTCTTTTTTCTTTCTTACAGCTTCTTTCACGATTACTTTCACCCTTTTGTATTCCATTCTTGCCTTTTTTACGTCATCATTCGTTGCCTTTTGCATTCGTTGGTTCGCTTTTGTAGCCAACCAATCGGACCAAGCTTTCTTCTTTTCACACACAGCTGCTTGAACATTTTTGTCCATCCACAAATTCTTCTCTTTCTTACCTTTCCTCCTTTTAGACACGCCACATACATCAATAGCAGCACCAACCACTCCATCTTTAAATTTATTCCATAAACTTTCAATCTCATTTCCTTCGTCTTCACTCTTGAATCGCCCACTCAAATTTTTCAGATATTCTTCTCTAACATCCTCTTCTTGCAATCTCTCCACTTTTATTCGTTCAAGAATGCTCGAGGTTTCCTTCTTTCTATGGCGCCACCGATTAAAAAGACCACCGATTCGGGCAACGACCAGGTAGTGGTCAGTATCGATGTCGACCCCGCGGTATACTCGAGCATCTAGAACTTTCTTCTTCAGTTTTTCGTCCACAATTACAAAATCAATCATACTTCTAGCATTCCCTTCTTCCCTTGTATACACATGAATCCCCTTGTGCTCAAACATAGTGTTTGCCACAAAAAGACTATGTTCCACACATATTCCAAGCAAACTTCGTCCATTTTCATTCACCCGTTTGTCACCAAACATACCAAGAGTCCTTTCATATCCATCACGTTTCACACCTACCCATCCATTAAAATCTCCTAACATAATTATTCGCTCATTCGGTTCACATTCATTCAACGTATCACTCACACTTTCCCAATACTCATCTATTTCTTTTTGGGCTTTATTGGACTTTCTGGTGCCCAGATCCGTCGGAGCATAAGCACCCAAGACAAAGATCCGAGTAAGTCCAACTTTTAGCCTGATCCAGATGAGTCTAGGACTCACGTATTTCACTTCTTTCACACAATCATCCATTCTTTCGGAAAGTATGATACCAACTCCCTGACAGCCTCTCTTATCACTGCTTACACCAGACCAGTAAGCTGTGTAAGGGCTATGTTTCGTGGTATCACATCCTTTCCTCTTTGTCTCATTCACGCAGAGTACATCTATGCACCTATCATGCATCATCTGGCATACTTCATCAATCTTTTCATTCATTCCTCCTCTTACATTCAAAGTAGCAAAGCGGCTCTCGGTAGCCCGCTTTTCGCCCCCATTAGGAACGTGACGTGATGGATTGCGAATCTCATCGCCGCCATTTTTGGAATGTAATAATATCACCATTGCGTTCCCACGAGTAGCAAGGGAACATAGGTCCATTCTGGCAGAGCCCCGCATGCCAGAATAAGGCTAGCCTATTTCTGGGTTCGCCCGGTCCCAGGGCCACCGCTTGCGACTAGGCAAATGCCCCTAGCCATGAGTCCCTCGGCACGGTACACCTTGGACTGGCAGGAAGTGGGTAGGAAAATGGAATAAAAGGGGGGAACGGGTCAAAAAGATAGGAACTTTGTAAGGAAGAGAAAGGAAAATATAAGGTAGTAGGATATTACTGACTCGGAAGACTGAGAAGATACAGTAATAGCTCGGGGAGCCGGGATCGCATACCCGTGTACCATACTATGACTTTCGGACAAATAGACAAAGATGTGTACCCCCCGACTCTAATTAATTCATTATTAGTTTACTGCAATTATTGTTTAAAAGGAAACGGAAGCGCTCTTTCGTGTATCTTTACTGATGTTTCGCCCCACCACCGGAAAGCCATATAAAAACTCTGGTAAAGATACACGAGGCAGTTCAGTTACGTTTTTTATAGTAAGTGTTGAAATTACTAAATAGTTTGGAAGAAATTATATATGTTTAAAACCTCTTCTGAAGACAGAGCTTTCATATAGTTCTTTATCAAAAGCATGTCACTAAAACATAGTTGTCCTTAACACATGCGTTTAAAAACAAGACTTTAAAATATGTCTTAAACATACGAAGTTTTCTCTGTAACTAAAAGCGTGATTTTTTCTTAAAAACGTTTCTATGAAGCATGACAAAACTCACACGAACGGAAAGATAAATTTTAATGTTTAAATGATATCCATTGAAGCAGAATAAAAGTTTAATTGTTTGATTAAAAATCGTTTAATGATATGTTATATCGTCAGTAGAGTCGTTGGAATTTCCCCTTGTATTGGCCAATTTGTCAACATTGACTAATCATTTGTCCATTCTAGATACTTTAGTGACCTTATTGTATTACACAATAATTTATGATTAGTCCTTGATGTGTAAATAATTTTTAAGATGATGAACGACTTCTACATAGAGATACATACAGGTGAAACTAACATAATCGTTTCAATAATTTTTACAAGTCAATAAAGAACTGAAAAGTTTCGACAGGAATTTTAGTGGCACTAGCTAAGGTTTAGTGACTTTAGTTTGGAAAAACGTCACTTGGAGATAGCAGCGTGAAAAACAGATATAATTAAACTTACTTTTGAAATGGGTACTGTTTAACTGTGTCAATTAATTTTCCTTCCATAACTTTGTCAAAACTGCCCATTTTCTCAATAGCGAACAGCGATGTATCTGTTCCACCGAAACAGATAGACATGACTCGCACACCAGTTCTCGTAAAATAATCAGGTAACTAAAAATAAAGCATGTAATTCTGTAAGCACATAGAATGATGAAAAATATATGCAGCATACATAGCATCATGCCTCATTCCCATAGGGACAAGCAGGGACAACGTCCTTCCACTTGCCACGATCCTTGCATATCTCCTTCGCTTTCATACAAGTTCGTCGGTTTAGGGTACTCTTGACCTGGCCCTTATTTAAAATGTCCTAGATTTGGTCTAGGAACGTTCGCCTTGGTCTTCCCCTTCCAACTTTTGCATTAACCCTTGACTCATAAATTCTTTTTGTCACCATCCCACCCAAACCATCTAAGCATACCTTTCTAAATTTGCCTCTAATATTACACCCAAATTTTGTGCCTCATAAGCTCTTTCCACAGTATCCCCTTTAATCATTTGACGAGGGTTAAAGGTTTCAACCTTTCTTATATTATATTTAGTATTGCGTATACGTAAAATATATTGCGTACTTACACCAAGGCAATTGCTGAATTGTAGTACGTAGCTCTTTGTACCGAAATATATAGGCAGAGTAGATGCGATGTGGAATGCAGCAATAGAAGATATGTTCAATATAACACCCCCATTGCCACCTTCATCTTTTCGCATTAATTCTAATGCTTTTAATGTACTAGTTGTGAGTGCCTTCTGTATAAGAAATAGAAAATACACTTTATTGTACATCATAAATTAAAAAAAAATAATTACCGTGATTATAGTATGCAAATGGACGGTTTTATTGCTTATTAGCAGACGACAGTTAGAGAGAAGAAAGAGATCGCAGGTAATGTTTTAAACAATATGTTTAGTAGTTATTAATGAATGATAAATTGCAAAAATTATAGACGTATTGTGACACAATCTAAAAGAGCTAATTTTAGAGGATTCTTTAAATCAAACTGTTTTAGGCATACAATTACATGGACATATTGTAATTATTAGCACAGGAAAATATAGACTATTCTGTATTCCGCTGTGACATTAACAAAAATTTGGAAAGGATTGGATTGGTTTGGAAAATACTGGATTGTGTTATCACAACCATTAAAAACATTAGTTAAACAATATGCTCATGATTAGAAAATACTTACGACATTAATTTCAATTTCCTTCTTATATTTGTCCTTAGCATCGCTCATGATGCCTGCGTTGTTGAGGACTACATCAATATAACCTTGTTCCTTAACAACCTCATCATACGCAGCAAGTAGTTGTGCCTCGTTTGTAACATCGCATTTGATAAATTTCACTTTATTATCACCATATTTTTCATTAAGTTTCGTTGCTAATGCAACGCCCGATTGTTCATCAATATCTAAATTTGCTACATGCTGTAATTGTTTTAGTTAAGTAAATTTATCTTCAACTGATTACATAGTTGTTACAATGTGTCTTACACATTTGCGTTTGACTTTTACCGTATATTAATACGAAGTCTCTGATAGTAGTGCACTTACCTTAAGAAAAGGTAGAGAATCAGAACACTAAAATATATCACCAAAACGTTTCCTAAGGTTAATAAATAAGAGACAAGTCCAGACCCAGATTACAAATCAATTTTCTTCATTTACTTAGGTATATAATGTCTCCTAGCAAAGCAAGCTTTACTTTAGCTAATTGTGTTAAATATTGCGATGACTAATTTTGATTTATTTTTATATAATTTACACCTCTAGAAATGTTATAGCTAAACAGTAAAACTGTTGTTATATTAAACAGCTTCACTAATATTATTACATGAGGTTACATTCTATTTAAAAATCGAAAGACTTATATATAACTTATATTCAGATGGTTCAAACCTTAACATTTTCGTCCATCAAAAACTCTGTCACTTGGGCTCCTATTCCTATGGACCCACCGGTTAATAAAACAACTTTGTTTGTTAAATCAAACATCTTTGTTCAAGAGTAATAAAAGACTGTTACATAAGCTACTACCGTATCATTTATAAATGTGCATGCTTCTTACGTGGTCTGAACCTTTATCAAATTAATTTTCAGTTATCATTGTCGTGCATTATCATTTTTTATTATTTGGTATCTGCTGCATGAAAATTTCTTAGCTTTTATTTCCGTCATTTCTTGATCGTCATTCGGCTTTATGAACTTGGCAATCAACTTTGGAAGTTTCGTTTTTGTATCGGTTTATCTGATAAATTTCGATAATTACCAGATTATAACGCTTATTTATTTGAAGTAGATCAAATTGGCGTATTAAAACAAACGTTTTCTGATATAGTATAATAAATAAAAAATTTAAATACCCATAGAAATAATTAAATTTAGATTTCACTGACAGAGTAAAAATGTACATACAAAGACAACATGCAATTCAATCTATAAATGAAATTTAAAATTAAAATTAATAATGTCAAATGTCAAATAAATAATTAACTATTAAAATTAAATTTTAATAGTTAAAAATTTGAAAATAAAAAGAAAAAAAAAATATTATTATTATTATAGTAAGTAGTGAAATAAAAACAAAATAGTCCATTACTTTGCGTTCCTCGTCTGGTGCCTTCGTAGCCAGTTAGCAAAGAACACATTATCGGGGGACGCCTGAGCAACGGTTCTGATGAGACTGTTATCGCAATTGCGAACAGTCTCCCAGAAACCAGCAACTCTGTTCCGTATGATGGCATAGAAGTCGGGAATGCCCGCGCCGGCAAACATAGCCGATGCTCTACAAAACCGTGGCGATCTTAGCAAGATGCGAAGGGCATTGTTGTATTGGACTCTGAGGGCGCTAAAGGCTTTTTTAGTATACTGCAACCACAGCTGTGATGTTTAAAAACTGGTGCAGTAGGCTTTGAATAAAGTCACCTTAACACCCACAGAGCACCTTGTAAAGCGGCGAGCAAGCACATTACACCGTGCCGCCAGCGACCGTCGCTCCCTCTCCATTCCCATATCGTCGCTCAGACATCCCGTCAACATGTGTCCTAGATACCGAAACTGCTGTATAACCCGAACTGGTGAACCATTTAATAGCAGTGGAGGTATCCTGTCCACTACCATATCGAAAAATGAGTAGTTCCGATTTACACACGTTGTATTTGAGGCCATGGCGTAAGGCATATCCTTCGCAAATCGAAACTAGCAACACCATGTCATCTGCATAACTTAATTATTAAATCAGATTCCATCAATAAGGCAGCCAACACACGTGCTACTCAGCTCTCCAATCAAGTCGTTTATGTAAAGGTTAAACAAGTCCGGAGAGGTATGTCCTCCCTACCGTACACCACATTCCACTCTGTATTCATTTGACGTTGAACTTCCCCAGTGTACCGTGTTAGTCTGATTTTCGTACCAGTACTGCATAAGCGTGACGATATTGCTGTAAACATTTCCTTCACGCATTTTTTGTCCATAATAAATTGTAATTAACAAGATCAAATGCGCGACTTAGGTCCAGGAAACAAGCATAAACAGAAGTATTGCGTTTTTTATAATACATGTTTCAGGGTTAATATTGCTGCGTCAGTCGAAAGACCGAGACGAAAACCAAACTGAGCGTCATTTATGCGTACATTTTTCATCAGTTCAGGCAGCAGCAGACGCTCCAGTAACTTTCCCATAATAGTACCTAACGATATAGGCCTGTAGTTAGTCAAGCTAGACAAGTCTCCTGTTTTATTTTTGACAATGAGAATCACCACTGTCTTCAACATCTTAACTGGAAGATAGCCATATTCCAAACATACGTTAAATAATTGTGATATGGAGTCATAAAGCTTATCACCTGCATACAGCAAATGCTCAATAGTCAGGCCGTCATGGCCAGGTGATTTGCCACGCCTCATACTCTTAAGTGTTGCAAGTACATTTTGCGGACTAAACTTAGTTGAAGAGTAAGATGGTGTACTTAACGGACGTTTATCCATAGGCTTTATATCTAATGGCTTTAGAGTAAAGTGTTTCGCAAACATGTTTGCTATCTCTTCACTGTCTTGCACATTATTTATATTTCCTGGCCTGCTGTCTACGTTTTCTGAAAAGCTTTTTTGAGATCTAAGCGTGGCTAGCATATCCATTTTTATAGCATCCTCATTATATTGACACCATTTTAGTCTTTGTTTAAATTTATTCCGCGTGATCACCATATCTTTATAAATTTCTCCCGACTTTGGTTTACCACATTCCAACCAATATTTAAAACAATCTCTAGCGTCATGATGACTGTCTTTCACATGTCGATTCCAATCAACAACCTGCCTTTTAGTACTAACTGATAAGTAACAGTCATAACTTCTTAGTAACATGTTTTCATTCAACAACTATAAATAACATATTTCTTGTAAGTTTTACGTAAATCATTCCTAGATAAGTTCAGTCAATACTCCATAGGCCTTCTTAATGGCATCGGAAACATCTCGAGCAGGTTTATCTGATGTTGCTAGCCAAGTACTTCCACTTTCACCTTGTTTAAGTGCATCAATGACACCGTGAGCAGCTGATTCAATTCTGAAAGAAGATACGTTGTCGAAAACAATGTCTATAAAAGGAATTCTTTATCAAAGGCAAGTCACTTAAACATGATTTTACCCTTGAGACACACCTGTAATAACATCAATTTTCCACAATTCCGTCTCGAGGCCTCTAAAATCCTATCGCAGGAATAGCTAATTGATAATAAAAGTGAACTTACTTTTGAGATGGATATTCCTTAACTATTTCAATCAATTTTTGTTCAATAACTTTATCGAAATTTCCCATTTTCTCAAGCGAAAGCATCGATGTAGCTGTTACACCTAGACATATTGACATCACTCGCACACCAGTTCTTGTATAATATTCTGGTAACTAGAAATACAGATACACAATATATTGTGACTTTGGACTCATTATTGTTATAATTCTGTTCATATATAAATTAATATTGATTATTGAAAAAAGGTCAAAAGTATGGGTCTTGAACTTGAGCAGTTTGCAAAGAATGAAATAACTTGAAATCTTTTACATTACTAGAAAGTTCTTGGCATCCACGAGGTTGGGCTTATGTGGACTTTTGTTTCCACATATGGGGATATCCCTTACTATGAGGAACGGAATGTTTGTATTTACTTCCACTATTTCGGAATATATAAGCGAATAACTATCACCTACTGACTCAACATGAGATCTCCAAAACTTATCCTAGGATAGTTACTCCTTTCACGATGTAAACTCACTAAAAATGGATTTTGATAAACATAAGATAATATAATAGGTGCTTACTCCAAGACAGTTGCTGAATTGCAGTACAAAGCTCTTTGTAGCGTAATATATAGGTAGAATTGGTGCGATGCTAAACGCAGCAATAGAACATGTGTTCAATATAACACCGCCGTTACCACCTTCATCCTTTCGCATTAACTCTAATGCTTTTAATGTACTAGTTGTGAGTGCTGTCTATAAGGGAGAAAGATTGAATATTACTCAATAAAAAAGCAGTTATGGTACTTCGTCGTTGTCGTCATCACTTCAACCGATGGAAGTCTACTGCTGGACAAAGGTCTCACCTAATGACAACAACATAGGCCGATTCCACGCAAGCACCACGCTTGATGTCATCGGTTAAATTTGTGGGGGGTCTGCCTACACTGTGCCATTCGAGGCGGGGTCGTCACTTCAACATCTTCCGGCCACAACGTCCATCGGTATTTCGGACTATTTGTTCCTTCCCTAGTCACTTCAGTTTCTCCTACTGATTTCCTCATTTGAATGACTTTGAACTTCCGCATGAGACCAATAATAAGCGACCACGTCTCTGAACCGCCGAACATCACTGTCAATAAGCACTGTTCGAAGAATTTGGTCTTCAGGCGCTGAGAGATATTGGATGAAAAGATCCGCCGTAGTTATTATGTGAAGTGAGCAGATCGACGGTTTTATCACTAATTAGCAAATTCATCCGGAGAAACCAGGACTTAGGAGGAGAGTTGAGAAAAAAAAGATATGGTAGGTGATGTTTAAACAAGCATTTAATTATTAATAAATTGTATACACAATCCTGTGACATGATGCAAATGAGCTTAGTTTACAGGAACCAGATCTCCTGTTTAAGACAAGTGTACTGGTTTGTATTTTGTCATCAATCATCAAAAAATTATCATTAAGAAAAGGTTAAGGTAAAGCATACTAAATACTTACGACATTAACTTCAATTTCCATCTTATATCTGTCCTTAGTATCGTTCATGATACCTGCGTTGTTGAGGACTATGTCAATATAACCTTGTTCTTTAACAATTGCATCGTAAGCAGCAAATAGTTGTGCCTCGTTTGAGACATCGCATTTTACAAATTTCACCTTATTAGCACCATATTTTTGATTAAGTTTCGTTGCTAAAGCAACGCCTGATCGTTCATCAATATCCAAATTTGCTACATGCTGCAATTATTTAAGTTAAATAACTAACTATATTTCTAACCAAACCCATATTATTATAACGTTTAGTAGTTGATCGACTTTTATCGTAGCTGACAATAATACACCCTACAAGTCGTAAAAACAAGCTATACGTCTACCACAATTCCAGACCCAAAGCAAAAAAAAGGGTATTTTCTTCAATTACCTTTGCTAGCTTTACTTTAACACATTCTGTTAAAAGAATTCTGGAAAGCAATTAGAGAAATGAAAACTAATTTATAGTTTAGGTTAAGAAGAAATCAAGAATCGGGGAAAAGAAAGCTTGGTTTAATATTAAGCTTCACTATTATAATTATGTAAAATCTTTTTTGATATAGGAAAGACTATTATTTGCATTATATTGGTAGAATTTGTTTTAAATATTTTAAGATTAGCCACAAAATGTTTATTATCAAAATATAGTTGGATAGTACAAACCTTAACATTTTCGTCTAACAAGAACTCTGCCACTTTAGCTCCTATTCCAATAGACCCACCAGTTAACAGAACAACTTTGTTTTTTAAATCGAACATTTTTATTGAAATTAATCAAAGACTGTTACATAAGTTACAGTGATATCACAAATGGGCACGCTTCTTAGATGGTCTGAACCTTATCAATTCTAATGTAAGTTATCATGCATATGTCATTTTGTTTTATTTTATATCTCGAATGCAGTATAACTTTTTACGTCATTCCGATTTGCGTACTTGGCAACCAACTTTAGGAATATAGTTCTCTTATCTGTTTATCTATTATATTAACCGTGTTTAAAAAAAATATTGCCAAACATCACTTCCCTGTTGTAGAAAGGTATTAGCAGTGGATTATACTACAATGCGATATTCTTTGTTTATGGTAATGTAAATCCTCCTACTGCCTGACTGCCTCATTGGTCTAGTGGATAGCATGTTCGACTACAGACTTGATATCCTTGGTTCGAGTCCCGGGTCGGGCCAATTCAAAAATGGATATTGAGTTTTCTATTAAGATTTTCTCAATATTAGCCCGAATTTGGGAAGTTGGCGGTGTAATCCACCGCCAACTTCCGAGCCAGCCAGCAGCCGCCAGCACCGACGGCTTAACGTGCTCTCCAAGGCATGGGGCCTTGGAGAGCACGTTAAGCCGTCGGTGCTGCGCCTGATCTCTCTCTGGTTGTGTCCGATTACCGTCACACCGGACTATGAGAGTGAAGGAACAGAGAGTACACTTGTGTACTATGCTTGCCAATCCGCAGTGGAGCAGCGTGGTGGGTCTATGCTCTAAAAACCCTTTCTCATATGAGTGAGGAGGCCTGTGCCCAGCAGTGGGACGTTAATGGGCTGCTACTTACCTTAAATCCTCCTTAAGATTGTCCTCTGCCTTTTGAATTCCTACGCATTCAATATATTATCAAGCAATGTCAAGTTTGTGAGCCCCTTCGACAGCTCACACTCGCGAAGATTGCCGATTCAGGATCAATAAAAATGCCACCAGATTCTTCACCCGACGCCCCGCTGTCTACTTGTCACCAGGCGAGATTATATGTACGCGATCGAACAGTTGTTCAGCAAGAAAGTTTACGCCCTATTATGTCGCGTTTACAACTGACACACGTACACTATTGTGAGAAGCAAACGATGCCAGTTGGCCCTTTATTTGTTAATAAGTACGTCATTTGATTGGCGTTCTATTATTCGCCAATCACGGGGCTTACATTAATTGCACAAACAGCTTTATTCTAGGAAAAACAATACGAACAAATATATACATGCTATTGTCAATAAAACATTTCTTATACGATTTTACTAATATTTATATATATACTCTAAGTTAACATAAATATAAATTTTAACAATAAAAGAACCGCCTTCAAAACAAACTTACACATATGACGGCGCATCCGTCAAAATCAGTCGTCAGGTTGACTTTTGGCTCGTCAAAGGTCGACCTAGCGAAGCGTCATGGTCGATGGTTGCGAGGGCCGCCATCTTAACGGTGTGATTGGAGACGGCGCCCGTGCACCACGTTTGTGACGAATCGCTCTGCATCTGAATGATAGTGGAATCTAGCGGTTAATTAAGTTGGCGTCGTGTTAAATTAGACTGTGCATTATTCATTGGACTGTGTATTTTGATTATTAAACCCTGTGCTGATTAAATAACTGTAATTGTAACAAGGATTTGTGATTTGCTCCGCTCACGCCCACCTGATTTACAACCAACACAAGATGAGTTCTGATGGAGGCCCTCCTGATCCTTCACATATATTAATATGCTCTAAAAAGTAAGAAATAATTGCGTATTCTTTTAGAGCATATTAATATATTTGCAAGTTTGTTTTGAAGGCGGTTCTTTTTTTGTTAAAATTTCTATTTATTTTTTGATTTTTAGTGAATCTGAAGTAAACTAACAAATTTGTCTTAATATGTGTACACCTAAAAACGTGTTGCAATGCAGCAACAAAGGTAAGGTCATTGCTATTTGATTACAGACACTTATATTTTCTGCCATAAACCGCACCCTTATTGTAAGCCGTTGAGGAGATCCATTGATCTTCATATTTAACTCCGACTAACTCTTGACCATACCGAAGTTACGGTAGGCAACTCAAATATCTGGATAGCTTATAGAAGATTCTGCCGAGTATTGTTGATTTGCTCCTAAGAATTGAAGAGTTCTATCACTTTGTCATGGATTCCATCATCAGAACCTAATTAAACTATCACAAAACAACCCTTGAAGTGTATCCTTTCTAATAATAAAAAATCATCGAAATCGGTTTTTGATCTTGAGTTATTCGTCCAATTGTAGCGCAAATGCTTATGCAAATTTAAGACTTATCCGGTTTTCTCATGAATGCCATCATCAGAACTGGATTTAAAAAAAATCATCCACCCAGTCGGGAGATATGAGGTAACAAACATAAAAAATATAATATATTCTAAATTACAAATAAAATATACTATTTCCTAAACGAAAGGGAAAAGTCGGGAACAAAGTTTTTATTGATATAATGTTGGTATATATAAATCTTTAATTTACATACATACATACATAGCATCACGCCTCATTCCCATAGGGGTAGGCGGAGACAACATCCTTCCCCTTGCCACGATCCTTGCATATCTCCTTCGCTTCTTTCATTCTCATTAAACCTTTCATACAAGTTCGTCGGTTTAGAGTACTCTTGAACTGGCCGTTATTTAAAATGTCCTGGATTTGGCCCAGGAACGTTCGCCTTGGTCTTCCCCTTCCAACTTTCGCATTCACTCTTGACTCATAAATCCTTTTTGTCAGTCTCCTTTCATTCATTCTCTCTACATGCCCAAACCATCTAAGCATACCTTTTTCAATTTTAGTCACTACGTCTTCTTTTATACCACAACGTTCTCTTATCACACTATTTCTTACTCTGGCACTCACTTTTAATCTACTCATGCTTCTCAACGCTCTCATCTCTACTTTAATTTATTACTAAGTAAATACAAATAAGCAGTAAATATGATTTATTAGGAACATTTATTTTTTAACAACTACAATTAACATATATTTGTCAGTTTCAGGTAAATCATTCGTACATAAGTTCAGTTAATACACCATAGGCCTTCTTAATAGCGTCGGAAACATCTCGAGCTGGTTTATCTGATGTCGAAAGCCAGGTACTTCCACTTTCACCTTTTTTTAGTGCATCAATGATACCGTGAGCTGCTGATTCAACTCTGTAAGAAAATATTTTGTTAGATATAGTAAAAAATAAGAGAACATCCGTCTATAAATAATAATAATGTTTGTAGTGTCAAATGCGATTGATATTGTTTATCAATTCGTCTGTATTTCTTTTTTTTTATGTTTGTTACCTCATATCTTCCGACTGGGTGGACCGATCTTGATGATTTTTTCTTTAAATGATAGGTGGTGCTCGTCATAGGGTCCCATTTTTTTAAAAACCAGTTTTGACGATGGCATCCATGACAAAACCGGATAAGTCTTAAATTTGCGTAAGCATGTGCGCGACAAATGAACGAATAACTCGAAATCACGCCAACCGATTTCGATTATTCTTTTTTATTGGAAAGGATATACTTCAAGGGTTGTTTTGTGATAGTTTGGTTAGCATCTGATGATGGAATCCGTGACAAAGTGACGGAACTACAAGCTAGAGGTGGGAGTGGCGCCGGAGCTGCCAAGTGGACACGCAGGACACACCTACCTTCGCTGAAGCCGACTCCAAATATAAGAATACAAAGAAGTTTAAAAAAGAATACGCAATTATTTTTTACTTTTAGAGCATATTAACATTTTTGTAACAGTTTGTTTTGAAGGCGGTTCTTTTTTTTGTTAAAATTTTTATTTATTGTAATCCCAAACAAATTTTACTTTTTTATGAAGAAATATTTTATTGCTTGTTAATTCTGAATAAACAAATTAAACTAAACTGATCTTCAAAGTTACATCGCATAAGCTCTATTATCTACAAATAATCTAGGCTGCTTTTATATTTAATAAGACACTCGGAATATATAGATAACACAGCGAGGAACAGGTTATAAATAATAAAATGAAACTTACTTTTGAAATGGATAACCCTTAATTATGTCCATCAGTTTTCCTTCCATAACTTTGTCGAAATTTCCCATTTTCCCCATAGTAAGCAACGATGTAGCTGTTGCACCGAAACATATAGACATCACTCGTACACCAGTCCTCGTATAATAATCTGGCAACTGAAAATACAGCCGATAATTCTCTTAACAAATGATGGAACAGCGATTGGGACATTTAGATCAGTGTTACAATTCTCATGTCGAACAAAGACTGGACATGAATGAACATGAGCATTATGCAAAGAGTAAAATACTTTGAAATTTGTTTGTTCCGAGACGGTGATGCTAAAAACGGATTTCTACATATTCCCATGGGATTGGATCAACCTCAACTACGATATCACAACTATATTAAGAGTACTTACACCAAGACAATTGCTGAATTGCAATACATAGCTCTTAGTACCGAAATATATGGGTAGAATAGGTGCGATGTGTAAAGCAACAACTGAAGACATGTTCAATATGACACCGCCTTTGCCACCTTCATCCTTTCGCATTAACTCTAATGCTTTCAATGTACTAGTTGTGAGTGCTGTCTACAGAAGAGATAGAGAATACGCTTTAATGACCATGCAAATGCAAATAGACGATAATATAATTAGCTATCTGCTCCAGATAGCCCACGGCTTATAACGACAGTCAGAGTAAAGCAAGAAATCTTAGGTCTAACATTATATAGTAATTATGAATAAATAATAAACAAATTGCACACATTAGTTGCTGTTTGGTCTCTGCCTCAACTGCCTCATTGGTCTAGTGGTTAGCATGTTCGACGATAGACATGTCCTGGGTCCTGGGTTCGAGTCCCGAACCAATATTGAGTTTTCTATTAAGATTTTCTCAATATTTGCCCGAAGTTGGGATGTTGGCGGTGTGATTCACCCCCGTGCCTTGGAGAGCACGTTAAGCCGTCGATCCTGCGCCTGATCTCTCTCAGGTCGTGTCGGATTCCCGTCCCATCAGGCCATGAGAGTGAAGGAATAGAGAGTACACTTGTTGTGTACTAAGCCTGCCAATCCGCAGTAGAGCAGCGTGGTGGGTCTATGCTCTAAAAACCCTCGCTCCTTGGAGTGAGGAGGCCTGTGCCCACCAGTAGAACGTTAATGGGCTGCTATTTACTTTACTTTTAGTTGAGTGACACTTTGTTGTGCCACAGCTTTTTGATGATGTAGATGAGTTTTATCACGAGAACTTATAGAATATATTGGATTCTACTATAGCTTTAATAAACTTATCAGAAGTCTTAAAAAATGTGCCTGCACCAATTCTGCCTTTTTTAAATAGGTATAACCAAATCGTCTACAGTCTGTCTTTCGTTCTGGTTATAGTACAGTTACCGCTCTTGTCAAAGTATTGGGTGACATTATAGTGGGAATGGACAAGAAACGCTTTGCTGTATACTATGCTTGATAGTATCAACTGTATGATCTGTTGGATTGCTTTAACTGGTTTATGTGTGCTTCTTTTAGAAATACTTGAGGGTCCCACGGTAGTTTTATTATTTTTTAACTATGTGCCGGTGTCAGCGGAATTATCATCCAAAGAGTTTCCTACAACGATCACAACGCCAGTAAATCAATTAGTCACTTATGACTTACCTTAATTGAGGCTCGTATGATCGCTGATCTCCCAGGTCGTTGGCAACTGGACACGCGGATTTTTTCGAAAAACCGAGTTGTGGCGGTTAAATATGGGCGGCGGTTCATAGATGACTGTTAATTGTTGCGAGCACGCAGGTGAGCTTGTAGCCCGGGATAATTAATATTGAGTCTTATAAGATAAGCCATAAGTTCTTTTATTGACTTTATATTTGTGATACGCTATAGAATACTCTCGAGTTATAACTCGCTGGAACATGCACCCCGCGTTGACGAAGTCGAATCTATCTCAAATGAACTATACTAGGGATATATAATGAACCTAGCAATAAAGTCATTATTATATTATTATTTATTATGTCTTTAAATGTGTTTAAGCGTTAAATTTTTCTATAAACAGAAAATGATTTATTTATTTAAAAAAATTAACAGGGCGTTTAAATTCACCAATTTCCGTCTTTACTAATGCAACCCGTTCTACACCGTCTGTTCCGGGAAACACCTTGGTTATAACACCAAGAGGCCATTGCAAAGGTGGTAGATCGTATAACTCTGCTTTACATTAATTATGATTCAGATCGCATTTACCTCAGGAGTAAATCATACGGAATTAAGATTACTCTGCTCAAATCTTTTTTGGTAGAAGATCTTTTATTACAAGTGTTGACGGGAGTGTCAGACAACGCTGACGTAAGCTTCTCTGAGGAGCAGTTAAATAAACTTTAGGGGCTTTAAGACACCGCAATTAGGTTTATATTTGACTTGCACAAATATGATCGTATTCCAGAAAAGCTCTAGTGGCTTCCGGTTCGACTACACTGAAACTTGCATATTCTCACTTTGCTGTATTGTTAAACCCAAAATCTACACCTTACCTAAAACGTAACGTAAACCTAAATTTGAGTTTCATGGTATAAATACTCTTAACGCACGCCTTGCTGATGTGCTAGTGCTAAAGTCACAGCACTGTAAGATTAAATTATTTCATAAATCCTTTACGTTTAGTGCAAGAAACCTAAACAATTTACTACCTGTTAAAGATCGCCAGTGCCAGAGTATCACCATATTCAAGCAGCACGAAGGGGAGTAACAAAGTTGATATTATTACATTAAGGGTAGATCATTATCTATCCTATCCTATGCGCCTGATCTCCCTCCATTCGTGTTGGATTCCCATCACATCGGACTATGAGAGTAAAGGAATAGAAAGTGCCCTTGTGTACTATATCTACCAACCCGCAGTGGAGCAGCGTGGTGAGTCTATGCTCTAATAACTCTCTCTCGTATGTGTGAGGAGGCTTGTGCCTAGCAGTGGCAAGTTAATGGGCTGCTACTTACTTTCTATTACTTTTATTATCTATCCTTATCGTAATATTATCATCTTTGTTCAATATAAGCATACCAGAAACTGTGTTAAATATATTTATACGTATTGGTGTTTATGCGTATTAGTATGTATTGATATTTATAAGCATGGTTTGCTTCTTTATGGGTGTATATATTCTATGTAATATATGTATTTTTTTTTATAAATACCGCCTACCTTATTGCTCCTTTCTGTGACGGTTTCCCTATTTATTGGGTTGTCTTGAAGAATTCGCTAAATAGCTATAAAACCGCCCATTGAAGTTTAGAATTACTTAAACTTAGACAATGTCTTATTTTTTCTTTTTTGTTATTAAGTAAACAATATTATCTGCATCTAATATTCATGCAAAGCAGTGAATTAACATGAAGTACTCTATGCCCGTTTTCCAGTTTGTTTATATATACTTACGACATTAATTTCGATTTCTTTCTTATATTTGTGTTTAGCATCATTCATGACACCTGCGTTGTTGAGCACTATATCAATATAACCTTGTTCTTTAATGATTGTATCGTAAGCAGAAAATAGTTGTGCCTCGTTTGTGACATCGCATTTGATAAATTTAACTTTATTAGCACCATATTTTTGATTAAGTTTATTCGCCAATGCAACGCCTGATTGTTCATCAATATCCAAATTTGCTACGTGCTGAAAATTTTTATCTTAAATAAATGTATTTTCATCTAAATACGTAGTTGTTACAATGTGGCTTACAAATTGGCATTTGACTTTTATCATAACTGATTATAATACATCGCAACTGTTTATAAAATATAAACGACTTGGAATTCTAGAAATTTTATGAATAAATAGTAAAACTGTTGTTTAAAAAATCAAGCCGGGATAAAGTGCTATTTTATGATAGATCCTCTATTAATATAATTAATTTTTAAAAATGAGAACTTATCGAGAAAAATTTATAATTTAGATTGTACAGACCTTAACATTTTCCTCTATCAAAAACTCTGTCACTTGAGCTCCTATACCTATGGACCCACCAGTTAACAGAACAACTTTGTTTTTTAAGTCGAACATCTCTGTTTAGAAGTAATCAATGACTGTGCATAAATGACTAGCCTTTCATTTATATATATAGTGTATTCTGCAACCCTTTATCAGTTTAGCTTTCAATTATCATTGACCTAGTGCTGTTTACAGTTTATTGCATTTTGTATTATGTTATATTAATTGCATGATTCCTTTCCTTTCTTATTTTCAATTTCAGTCTTTTCTAAATCATTCAGCTATATGAACTTTAAAATATAATTTCTTTTGTCAGTTAAGCTGATAGATTTTGATTATTAACCGGCAATAATAATAATACTTGATGATGAATGTTATTGAAAGGAGAGTGAATGCAGGGAATATGGTAAATGGTGCCCTGCGCGCCTTTATGAATAGCCAGATGGTGTCTCAAAGAGCCAGACTGGCTGTGCATGAAGGAGTGTTCGTGCCAACACTTATGTATGGTAGTGAAAGTTGGGTATGGCAGAAGAATCACATAAATAAAATAAATGCGGTAGAGATGAGAGCGTTGAGTGGATTAAAACTGAGTGACAGAGTAAGAAATAGTGTGATAAGAGAACGTCGTGGTATAAAAGAAGACGTAGTGACTAAAATTGAGAAAGGTATGCTTAGATGGTTTCGGCATGTAGAGAGAGTGAATGAAAGGAGACTGACAAAAAGGACTTATGAGTCAAGAGTGAATGCGGAAGTTGGAAGGAGAAGACCAAGGCGAACGTTCCTGGATCAAGTCCAGGACATTTTAATTAAGGACCAAGTCAAGAGTACTCTAAACCGACGAACTTGTATGAAAGGTTTAATGAGAATGAAAGAAACGAAGGAGATATGCAAGGATCGTGGCAAGTGGAAAGACGTTGTCTCTGCCTACCCCTATGGGAATTCCCTATGGGAATGAGGAGTGATGCTATGTAAATATGTATAGTATCGCAAACAAAGTCATGACGTTTCATTTTCTAGAAAAATGTTAGCATAGTAGGTAGGTTATAATGCAATGGAATATATGCACATTACTATTAGTAATGTTAATAAAATAAACTTTATAGTAGAATTAATTAATTTATTTAAGACATCCTTTTCATTCGAAAACTGGTTTACTCATTATACCGTAGCCTTTCTTTATAATGTCGGTGATATCTTCTACGGGTTTATCTGCTATTGCAGACCAGGTGCTACCACTTTCACCTCGTTTTAACGCTTCAATGACACCTAGGGCTGCTGATTCAACTCTGTGTGGAAAAATACATGATATATATGTCGGAGTGCAGTAATCTGTGGAATGCTAGTGCCATCTATCTATTGACGTGGGACAGAGTCATGTGTCGTGAGCCGGCGGGAGACTTGCAAGTTCTCGGGTAACGGTCCGCCAGATATCAGGAACATTAAGTGATTGAACATTATAATCTGAGTTAATTAATAAAGTGTTTGAAGTGTTCCCGCCTGGGAATAAACGAATTGCTCTAATTTTAATTAAAATATAGTAAACTAATTTGTTATTGTAATGATGATGGTAAAAAAAAATACCCGACTGAGTTTGTTGTGGGTTCTTCTCGGATCAGGGCGCGAAGGAACCCTCGTAACTTTAGATTCTAAGCCGATTTTGAGTACCATCATTAGACGATTCAAAAGTGCTGTAAGATGCCTACTTGAATAAAGATATTTTTGATTTGATTTCATTTGATTGAACCAACATTGCCCACCAACGCCCACAGTATGGAAAATTTAATTATGGACGCTATTAATGGCGATGTCGGCGGAGAGCCCCACGCCTTTATGCTTTATGCTTCCTTTCTCTCTTATTCTCCGACAAACATTATAATATGTACTTTTTGTAAAAGTATGTTTTTGACATATTTCTTACAATTATTAAAAAAAACTTGTAATCCCACGGTTCACAAGTTTTTTTAGTTCCTTTATTAAATTTATTTATTAGATGGATATTAAAGAGGACTTGTTTCATAACTTACTTTTGGTAGCGGTGAGTTTGTAAAATGTCTATCAATTTGTCATTAATCACTTTGTCGAAACTTCCCAATTTCATTTTAGATAGTAGAGATGTGTCCGTTGCCCCAAAGATCATTGTTATGACACGTACGTTTGTTCTGTCATAATACTCTGGTAGCTGAGGACATAAAGATTAAATTACCTGTTAAATCTCCAATTAATAGATGTTCAACAAATATTATTGAAACTGCCTCATTGGTCTAGTGGTTAGCATGTTCGACTACAGACATGAGGTCCTGGGTTCGAGTCCCAGGTCGGGCCAATTCAAAAATCAATATTGAGTTTTCTATTAAGATTTTCTCAATATTTGCCCGAGGTTGGGAGGTTGGCGCTGTGATCCGCCCCCGTGCCTCGGAGAGCACGTTAAGCCGTCGGTCCTGCGCCTGATCTCCCACCGGTCGTATCGGATTCTCCCATCACATCGGACTGTGAGAGTGAGGGAATAGAGAGTGCACTTGTTTACTATGCCTGCCAATCCGCACTGGAGCAGCGTGGTGGGCCTATGCTCTAAGGGCCCTCACTCCTCGGAGTGAGGAGGCCTGTGCCCAGCAGTGGGACGTTAAGGGGCTGCTACTTACAACAAATATTGTACAGTTGGTTATACTAGTCACCTGTGACTAACGAAGCACGATTACTACAAATTAACCTGATTGATAGGTTTCGGGGTACTCGAGCTGTTGGATGGTTCGGATCAAATCAGAGCAGTGAATAATGACAGTTCACGGCGTATATATATTAGAAAATTTGTTGTACGTCCATAAAAATATTGACTCTTTTAGGAAAAAAAGTGAATGCACCTCATATAACTTAAGAAATAAAAATAAAATTGTAATTGTAAATTCTAGTAGGCTACACAAAATTGACAAGTCATTCAAGGGTAACTGTATACGTTTCTATAATAAACTCCCAGAAGAAGTAGAAGACAAAAAAGCGTCGGAGTGAATGAATTGCTCTATTTGTACATAGATTTAGAATAATTGCAAAATATATTTTGTAATGATGATAACACAAAAAATCGTAACCCCGACTGAGTTTGTTGTGGGCTCTTCTCAAATCAGGGCGCGAAGGAACCCTCGTAACATTAGATTGTAAGTCGTTCTTTAATGTTATCATCAGTCATTTATTTAAATAATATATAGAAAAGACGATATTTGACGATTCAAAAGTGCTGTAATTGACCTACTTGAATAAAGATATTTTGACTTTGACTTTGACTAATTAATTATCTATTTGGCGGAAGTAAATTACTGTACCAGTTTTTCCAAAAAAAATTGCCAGATAGTTGTGTTACACATCATCCAGAGGTTATACCTCCTCATATATATAAAAAAGCATAAAAAAGGGAAATATTTACGGAGAGGACTAAAACAAAATATAGATTTAAGTTAATCACCATTTTGTATACTGATAAACGGACGGTGAATACTTATTGTGAAAGTGTTGTTTGAAGGACGAGAAGTAGAAGATCAGAGCTCGTATCACATCTAGACACAGATATAGATATTAATACAGATAAACATACATACATAGCACCACGCCTTCATAGCGTTAGGCAGAGACCATGTCCTTCCACTTGCTTGCATATCCCATTCGCTTCTTTCATTCTCTTATTAAAAATGTCCTGGATTTGGTCCATGAACGTTCGCCTTGGTCTTCCCCTTCCAACTTACGCATTCGCTCTTGACTCATAAATCCTTTTTATCAGACTCCTTTCATTCATTATCTCAACGTGCCCAAACCATCTATGCATACATACATACATAGCATCACGCCTCATTCCCATAGGGGTAGGCAGAGACAACATCCTTCCACTTGCCACGATCCTTGCATATCTCCTTCGCTTCTTTCAATCTCATTAAACCTTTCANCGCTTTTGTAGCCAACCAATCGGACCAAGCTTTCTTCTTTTCACACACAGCTGCTTGAACATTTTTGTCCATCCACAAATTCTTCTCTTTCTTACCTTTCCTCCTTTTAGACACGCCACATACATCAATAGCAGCACCAACCACTCCATCTTTAAATTTATTCCATAAACTTTCAATCTCATTTACTTCGTCTTCACTCTTGAATCGCCCACTCAAATTTTTCAGATATTCTTCTCTAACATCCTCTTCTTGCAATCTCTCCACTTTTATTCGTTCAAGAATGCTCTCATCTATGCATACCTTTCTTAATTTTAGTCACCACATTATCTTTTATACCACAACGTTCTCTTATTACACTATTTCTTACTTTGTCACTCAGTTTCAATCCACTCATACTTTTCAACGCTCTCATCACTACCACAGTTATTTTACTTTTATGCTTCTGCCATACCTAACTTTCACTAGAATACATAAGTGTTGGCACTAACACTCCTCCATGAACTGGCAATCTGGCCCTTTGAGATACGTTCTAACTATTTAGATAAAAAGTACTTGAATTGACAGGGACAACTAAAAATGACCAAAGAACTAAACTTTCAAGTAACCAGACAAGTTTGTAGTAGTTAGTCTTCAAGTTTGTAGTAGTATTAACGGTTTTTTTAAATATATTATAGGACTTAACAATAAAATATACGTACACCAAGGCAATTGCTGAATTGCAAAACAAAACTCTTTGTGCCATGATAAATAGGTAACAGCTCATGGCAAAACAATGCAGCGATAGATGACATGTTCATCACTATGCCACCTTTACCACCTTCGTCCTTTCGCATCAATTCTAAGGCTTTTAAGGTGCTTGATGACAGTGCAGTCTGAAATTTATATTTAAACATACAAAAAACCTTACATTAATTTGATAGTATAAGACTAATCAATTCAGCATTTCTAAATTTGTAGAAATGCTCAATAGAAGCCCAATTTCTTATAAAATTCTTTACAATGCATTTAATGCTTTATAAATTGTTACAATAATATAATTGTCTTCATTAATAATTACTTGTAATGATAGTCTGACAGTTAATCTAGCATTACTGACTAATTGAGTATTTTTACAACATTTAGAAATAGCTAATCAACAAACATTATACCCAATAAAAATAAACCAGGGTTTGAAAAGCTGACAAAATCAAATCATATATTTCATTTTATGTCAGCTTTAATAGGCTTAACAAGCTAGAAACCTACTAGAACTTCAAAAGTTTATTTCTACTGAGAAGGAACCGGCTAAGGGATTTAAAGACCGGGAAGGAAGAGCATGAACCCGAGCCTATTGCCTTAAGCTTTCTCAGTGAACTAGACATGACTGGCATATTCTGCTTATTATTTCCTTTCTTCACCAAGCTAACAGTCTTGTAAAAAAACATGATAACCCTCCACTTTTTTAAACTAGGATTCATTAAAGTATTTCGCCATTAAGTTTGTCAAAAATTGAGTTATTAAGTTTTCTTTCACTACGTGACAATCTTATTAACCAAAAGTTTTTTGAAAACGTTAATTCATTATCTGCTGCGACAGTTGTGAAGGACTTTATGTTGATTTTACATATACATTCTCTTTTATATACTACTCTCTGATATAACTATTTCTATAGCAAAAGTTATCGAAAAGATCGGTTTCAAATGATGAGACCACATTTATACTCGGATCTTTAAAAGGTTTAAATATGTCGGAGAATAAGAAAAGAGAAGAAGCATAGAGTTCCCTGCCAACATCATGCCGAATTCAACCTCTAAAGTGTGGGCGTCGGTGGGTGCAATCAAACACTTTATTAACTAATAATGCCCAATCACTTAATATTTCCGATATCGAAATACACAAACACATTAACAATAATAGTTAGGAACGCGGGACAATTAGAATAGGCGACCGCTTAGGGAGACTATCACTCGAGAAATGGCGAGTACACCTCCGACTCGCGACTCATTGACTTTGTCCATCGCCGATAGATGGCACCGGCGTTCCGGAAACTTTTTGACTCCGACTTATACATTTGTATTTCCACCTATTGTACAAGTGGAATTAAATATATATTTTACTTACAACATTAATTGCAATTTCCTTTTTGAAAACATCTTTAGCATCATTCATTATTGCGGCATTGTTTATAACGATATCTATATATCCTTGTTCCTTAACAACATTATCGTAAATACTCATTAGTAGGTCATCGTCTGTAACGTCACATTTGTAAAATTTCACTATATTTAATCCAGATTCTTCATTGAGTTTATTTTGTAAAGCGATCCCTGCATCTTCTGCTACGTCCAAATTTGCTATGTGCTGAAAAATTAAATACATATCAAAGAAGAAATTCTTTATTGAATCAGATACTATACATATTCTCCTATCATTTCTACTGTTGATATTATATGTAAATCTTGTTTAATAATTCAGGCTTCTTTATCGTCTGAGTAATCCTTTTATAGATTGACCTCTGTAGAACAGCGTCTAAAAGTTTATTAAGCAAAGGTACACAGTTTGTTACCTTTAAATTTAGTTGGCTCATTTATTTCAGTATCAAAATATTAGGCTCAAAAAGCGTTTTTGAATGTCAGTACTAATCTACCACCATTAAAATTTATGACAATTTTTACTTCTTATATAATATGCGGTGTGGTTTTGGTGATAGTAATATTTTATTCTGTATTTAATTAATGATCTTCTGAATTGTCTATTTCAAAACGTAATTCTAACGCTAAGACTACAATATCCTTTCTTTTTATAATTGCATCTACAGTAATAACGAAAACTTGAGTCATTTTAATTATTATAAGTCGTGTTTTTATTAACGCAGTGAAATACTTTATATAAGTGGATCAAAGTCATTTTTTAGTAAATCTATGCGTTTGCATAGATGCATGCATTCATTTTATTTAATTATTTTTCATAGATGGGCTTTAATACAGTTAATTAATTTATCTTTTTGAAATTGTTTATAGTTGCGATACATATTTCTTATTTACAGATAAAAGGGCGTAAGGTTAATGAATTGTGATATCATAAAAGCATTTGAGGAGGATAGTTTTCATGGAAATATTTATTTATTTCATATACTCCTTACTGTATAGCAAATGTACAAAAAGGCGAAGGAAATTGTGCTAAAGTAAGTGGGAAAGTTAAATATTATATTTGAAATATTATATAGCACTTGTGGTTTTTTAAAAAAATATTCATGAGAAGTAGGAATAGCCTGACCAAGAAAGGAAGCGATTATCTCAAAAAATACTGATTTGAATTGAAAAATTCCTATAGCAATAGATAGTCCATTTATTGAGAAAGCTATAATCTATATAAGATCATGTTACGTTTAATAAGAACGTAGCTTTAATGAAAAATATTAACAAAAACTGGGAAAATTTATCCCTATTTAGCTTTCATAACACGCGCTACGTAAACGGTTAAAGTTACGCAATAATCATGTATGATGAAAATGTTTCTCTTGAAACAATTTAAAATAAAGTCTACGGTAATATTTGTGCATCTTTTAAGATTGACTCACTATAACTTCTTTTCTACTAAACTAATATTATAAAGAGGAAACATTTGTGTTTGCATGTATGTATGTGTGTTTGTAACTTGATGGATTTCAAAACTTTTTTCACCATTAGAAAGCTGCATTTTCACTGAGCGACATAGGCTATATTACTATATCAAATAAAATAGGGATCCCTAATAAAAATGCATTAATGTAACCCAAGGTGTGAAAAAATTTGTCACAAAAAATCTGTCATTGCGTGCGCTATGAAAACTATTGAAAATATAACAAAAAAATGTTCTACAATATTATAAAAGGTATAAATATCTACAAAAAAGTTCAAGATACCATATGCCCAAGTGAAATAATTATGCCACTATAACTACTTTTTTGCAATTTCAAAGTTAACAAAAGTGCTGGCAATAATCAAACCATATTATTAATACCTCTTTATTAATCCTTATCCTATTAAATATTTTATTAAAGACCGTTTCAATACCTGTAAAATACTATTTCAATGATTAAAATCGGACAATGCATTCAAAAGATACAACGAATTTAAATATGTCAATCTAAAGAAAATAATATATCCCGAGTGTCAAATATCGTGTATAGGGAAGTTTTGAGACAATAAAGTATTACTAATAAATCTCTTCTCTAATATTATAGAAGATAGTTTTGAATTATGAATTTTCGTTTTTATTTTTAACAATTTATAATAATCAAGTTAAAAATTACTGAACGGATTTAAAAAACTCTTTCGATACCTGTAAAGTATTTTTAAGTTGACCAATGTCGGACATTTTACGTAAATGATGTTACGAATTTAAAAATGTTTTAGTTAGATATATGTATTCGTTGTAAAGTAAAATCTATAGATTGATTAGATTATGAATGTAAGTGTCTATCTTATAATTTTAAGGGATGTAATTAAAAACTAAGTGAAATAAAACTTTTGTGTTAACGAAAATAAATCTATAGTCCACGGGTGAAACCGTAGAACATTGCTAGTTAAAAATAAAGACGTTTCTATCAAATCTATATACAAGAACACACACTACGCTATAAACAATAAATACCTTAACATTTTCTTTCACTAAATACTCTATCACTTTAGCACCAATGCCAATCGAAAAACCAGTCCGAAGTACTGGCTAGGGTCTATTGGAAAAAGAAAGAAGCTCAAGTGCAAGACGAAGTCGTCACACCAGCCACTGAGAGTAGAAGGCGTGTGGCACAAGCCGCTCTACTCACAAAGTGGAGGAATTTATTGAGCCAGCCTAGTGCAGGTCTCTATACGATTGAGGCGATTCGTCCAATACTTGAGCAGTGGACCTTTCACGTTACACAGGTCCTTTCGGGACATGGTTGTTTCGGAAGGTACCTGTTGCGTGACGAGGAGAGTGATGACAGAGGAATGTCACGAGTGCAGCGCTGTGGAGGACACCATGGCACACACACTCGCTATGTGTCCGCAGTGGGCCGACCACCGAGCCGAACTGGTAACAGTTATCGGGGACGACCTCTCTCTACCTGCTGTGGTTAGATCCATGGTGGGCAGAGAAGCCAGCTGGAATGCCCTGGTCTCCTTTTGTGAGGACGTGATGGCGCAGAAGGCGGCGGTGGAGCGTGTCGGAGAGATGGACGGAGATGTTCCAGCCATACGGCGGTGGAGGGCTGGGCGCAGACGATTAGTGCACGACCGTCGTTTACCCCCTAGAGGTAGTCTCTGGGAAATGGGTGCGGGACATATTGCCCCTTTAGAGGGATTCCGAGGGAGGACAGATGGCATGCCACTAGGATAAAAGGAATACAACAAGAGGAGCCCTGTTGGCATGTCGTCGACGAGAGTGCGGATGTATTCCGATCCCGTGCTTTCGCCAAAGAACGTAGGGAGGAGCACCGTCGGGTTGTAGCTGGTAAGAGTTCGGCATAACCCGTAACGCCGTGGCGTTGCGGGTATCTATGAGGATTTCCCGACAAGAAAAAAAAAGTATTATCAATAAGTACCTTAACATTTTCTTTCACTAAATACTCTATCACTTTAGCACCAATGCCAATCGAACCACCAGTTATCAACACAACTTTGTCCTTTAAATCTGTCATTTTTACTACTGGTCTTTCAATGAGAAACTAACAAAAGACACTGTACCCTCGACATATATTTACGTCTATATATCAAGATTGAATGAATGATATATGATTCTTATCGTAACCTTTTATCTGTAATAACGATGTGTACACTAGTGAATATATTAGACGATGTTCAAACATCTATTTAAAGTTGTAAAAACTCATTAACTTGTTATCGTTGCTTAGTTTGTTGCTTAATAACTTAAGGGGAGCACTCCAAATGAAATTAAGGCTTGTTTAGGCAGCTTAAGCTAGCATTATTTAATGGGTATTGGATGAGACTGAGCTGTCACGATTTCCTATATATAGTCGGAGAATAAGAGGGAAGGAGAGAAGCATAAAGCATGAGCATAGGGTTCTCCGCCGACGTCATCGTTAGTGACATCCATAATTCAAGTTCCATACTGTGGGCGTTGATGGGTAATGTTGGTGCAATCAAACACCTTATTAATCAACTCCGATTATAATGTTCCCGATAACAATTTAAACAAACTCAATTTACAAAGATACGCGCGCCGGATCGGTCGCTGACTATGGGCTTCATTCGAAAGCTCAGAGTCACTCGACGTGCGATAGAGAAGATTATGCTCGGAGTTTCTCTACTTGATCAATTCAGAAATGAGGAGATCCGTAGCAGGACCAAAATCACCGATATAGCCCTACGAATCGCGAATCTGAAGTGGCAATGGGCGGGCACATAGTCCGACGAACCGATGGACGTTGGGGCCGTATGGTTGCTGGAATAGCGACCTTGCACCGGACGACGCAGTGTAGGAAGACCCATAAGGTGGACCGACGATATAAGGAGGGTCGCCAGTAGCCGCTGGAGCCAAACGGCGCAAGATCGGGGCTTGTGGGCACCATTTCGTGAGACTTATGTTCAGCAGTTGAAGCGAAGACGACGACGACGAGGCGCGCCGGATTGTCACTTTTGACTCTGCCCCACGCCGATAGGCAGATGGCGCCAGCGTTCCACAGACTATTGCACTCCGACATATATATAATTGTATTTGTTATCGTATATTAATTAAACAAAAAAAGTTAGTTTTGTCACAGTAAAAAAGCTCGCGTGTTCTTAAGAGCACACAACATTTTTTTATTATAGTAATAAATCTTGAAGGATTTATTACTATAATAAAAAAGTTATAAAAAAAACTATTCCCGGCAGAGTCATCCGCGTAGATATGTGTGTATTATCCCGTGGAGATATGGGTCAATAAGTTATTTATACATACATAGCATCACGCCACATTCATATAGGGGTAGGCAAAGACTACGTCCTTTCACTTGCCACGATCCTTGCATATCTCCTTCGCTTCTTTCATTCTCATTAAACCTTTCATACAAGTTCGTCGGTTTAGAGTACTCTTGACCTGGCCCTTATTTAAAATGTCCTGGATTCGGTCCAGGAACATCCGCCTTGGTCTTCCTCTTCCAACTTTCGCATTCACTCTTGACTCATAAATCCTTTTTGTCAGTCTCCTTTCATAAATTCTCTCGACATGCCCAAACCATCTAAGCATACTTTTCTGAATTTTATTCACTACGTCTTATTTTCTACCACAACGTTCTCTTATCACAATATTTCTTACTCTGTTACTCAGTTTTAATCCACTCAACGCTCTCATCTCTACCGCATTTATTTTACTTATGTGATTCTTCTGCCATACCCAACTTTCACTACCATACATAAGTGTTGGCACCAACACTCCTGCATGCACAGCCAGTCTGGCTCTTTGAGACACCATCTGGATATTCATAAAGGCGTAGAGATCACCATTTACCATATTCCCTGCATTCACTCTCCTTTCAATATCACTTTCACAAGTACTATCTTTTGTAAATTTAGATCCCAAGTATACAAATTCTGTCACCTCTTGCACTTGTTCCCCATCTATCAAAATATTGCCATTCATCATAGATTCAAGTTATTTATCCTATCGAATTATTAATAAGGCGCAGGGATCGCAAAATATATCAAAAAATTGGTCTAGCCCTTTAGGGGAGTCAGTGACATACACACTTAAGAACTACATACAGTCAGTGGCATGGCAGTCCAGAGAAGATGTAAAAAACGAATAAATGTGAAACAAAATGCTTGGAATATACTAAAAACAACAATTTTCCTTGTAAACTATTCCTACCTGACAAACATTTGAAGTACGCCATGTTGTTTCGAAATTAATTGAATTTAAGAGTCGTTTAGAAATCAAATTAAATTGAAAAGTTTTCTTATTATTTTATTGGGTTTGAATGTCAAAAGTTTCTTCAACTTCTTCTTCAGTTGGCTTTCAGTTGTGATAGGTCACAAACAACATCGCCAGTGTCATGTGAATTGGAAAAGACACGGAGGAGATTGTACAGTTAATGATATTCCTAACAAAAATTTTGATAATTTCACTTTCTAGATATTAACAATTACCACTAAAAAGTAAAAAAAGGTTGAATATGGACTACATAATATAAATATTTGACGTTAAAGATTCCTTTTTGTCATTTTTTTTGACATTTGACATTGACAACCAAATATTTCTGATCGCAACTATAATATTAAATGGAATTTAGTGGAAATCTGGGCTTAAAGGTCACCTTTTTTTGATGACGTATTCTTTTTGTTCCTGTTAAAATTTGACCAGATTTCTTACGAAAGTTTATACATTCTGCAATTATCATTCAGATTTTTTATATATTGATTCAAAGGTTTATAACATTGTTAATAACCTTAAAAGGATTTATACATGCCTTAACAGACAATTCATTTAAATTTTGTAATATTTCAACGTATAGACAGTTTTCTCCTTCATTTGTTAAGATAAACCTAAACAAACTAATTATCTATACAAATAAGTAATTTATAAATGTTTGTTTGTAATATTCCTTATTATATTGTCTTAGTGATTACAATTGAATTTATTCGAGCTTTTTATCATCTGTAAGTTCAGATACATAAATAAACAAACACTCTATTTTTTTATATTGTTAAAGATATTTAAATTATCAAACGCAATTATCTTTATATGTACTTGTAATTATCATTCCGTCAACGTGCGCTGTCATTGCGTAGTATTTCATGATTGTAGATGTATATGTTAATTACACACCTTTTAAAGTAAATTATGTAGTTTCCTACCAATATAGTCCTATCTTTACAAGGTGTAACATGAAGATCCGCTATCTGTTCGTTATAAACTTTAAATTTATTCAACTGATTTTAATGCAGTTTCCATCAATAGATCGAGTGATTCAAGAGGAAGGTATATATGGATAAACATACGTATTATATTAGATACTATATTGAATAATAGATCTGTAATGTGGTGTCGTAAAAGCATATTTTTGTGCACAGAAATCGCAAAAGTTGCTAAACCTTAGGAAATAGATCAAATTAATGTTCAACGGAATATGTCATAAGAAAGTTCGAAAACAAACCTCCCCTATGGTCAGTGGCATAACTATAGGGTGGCAGGTCTGGCAAAAAGTCACAGGCTCCTGGCCCAACTTGATTTGAAAACTCTATGGCTCGATCTTTGATAATGTAATAGACACTTGCGGAACAAACCTTAAACATTATTGAAATTAAACTGTTATTATTATTTCAATGTAAATAAATTCACGTGATCGAATCAGAAATGAAGAGATCCGTATTATAACTAGAGTCACCGAGATAGTCCTACGAATCTCGAACCTGAAGTGGCAATGGGCGGGGCACATAGTCCGAAGGACCGATGGACGTTGGGGGCTGAAGGTGCTGGAGTGGCGACACTGGACGGCGCAGTATAGGCAGACCCCCCACAAGGTGGACCGATGATATAAAGAGGGTCGCCGGTAGCCGCTGGAGCCAGGCGGCGCAAGATCGGGCCTTGTGGACGTCATTACGTGAGACCTATGTCCAGCAGTGGACATCCATCGGTTGGAGCGACGACGACGACGACGAAATGCACGTTTCCTCAACATTTTGTTGCTTTATCGAAAGGCTAAAGAATAGAAGATGAATGTGAAGGCTTGCGTGGGGACTATAGCTCATTCCCTCTCGCCTAAGAAAGGAGACCTATGCCCAGCACTGGGACGTATATAGGCTAGTGGATGTAAATTAATGTTAATGTATAAACCTATGCTCTTGAAAATAAAATTGTTATTAGTGTTGGATAATTACCTAAGAATGCTTTTGAAATGTGGTGCTGGAGGAAATGCTTCGTATACCATGGACAGCACATCGGACCAACGCATCAATTCTTAAGAAACTCGATGTCACAACTAGGCTTTCCACTATCTGCCTCAAAAAAAAATACTTGAGTACTTTGGGCACATTGCCAGGAAACAGGGTGATAACCTCGAAAAGCTCGTGATAACTAGAAAAGTTAATGGCAAAGGAGCAAGAGGTCGGAGCCCAATGCGTTGGTCCGATCAGATTCTCACCACATTACAGACTTCCGTCTACGATACCTTACACGCCGCGGAAAGCAGTGGCAAATGGCGTTCCATTATAAAAAGAAAATTGCTCGTCAGAGGTGGTTGTCACGACCCTAAAAATTGAGGAAACGAAGCAAGTAGGAAGAATTACTTAAGAAGTAATAAAAAAATTAAAATAAGTACGTGAATTCCAATAAGGCCCCATCAAAAGAATTTGCCACGGGCCCCAGGTGGTATGACTACGCCACTGCCTATGGTATATTAAAATATCGAAGTTGTGTAGTTGATGATGTAGTCAACCCTCGTGCCTTGGAGAGCATTTTAGGCCGTCGGTCCTGCGCCTGATCCGGTTGGAGCAGACCGACAACTACAGAACTTCGGGCACACATTGAGAAAATCTTTATAAAAACTTATTATCGATTTAACCCAGGACCTCACGTCTGTAGACGAATGGAACAGTAGGTATCATTTGTAAAAACTATAAATTTACTCCATAATTAATACAATACTATTATCTGATAACCTTCATCACACCAAGCAACTGTTATAGAAAAAAATTCAATGTCAAATGATTAAGTACATTGTTATAATATTGAAAATGTATATAAAGTTTATCTTATCACATGTTTCATAATTCTATTTTATGAATCCAGTATCACAATGAAGCTCAAAGGTTAAGTTGATTTCATCTCTCCAAAAGATAACTTATAATAAACAAGAGGTTGAACTACCAGAGGTTAATGTACTAACCTACCGTTTTTTTACATTCTCAGCATTGGTTCACACGCTGCCTATATATGTCTTGCTAAAATTTTAATATACATCATCATCATTTTCTTACCCTTATCCCACTAGGTGGGGTCGGCACAGCATGTTTCCTTTCGCCACTTCACTCTATCCGCTGTCATTTCTATCATCATATCCTCTTTCACACAGTTCATCCACCCTTTTTTTGGTCACCCTCTCCCGGCCCTGCCGCTTACCATCATATTTAGGGTCCTCTTGGCTATCCTCCCTTCTCATGATATGTCCATAACAGGATAGCCTTCCACTCCTTAACTTCTCGGTCACTGGTGCTACTAGTAAGGTGCTGCTAGTAAGTAGCAGCCCATTAATGTCCCACTGCTGGGCACAGGCCTCCCCACTCCGAGGAGCGAGGGTTTTTAGAGCATAGACCCACCACGCTGCTCCACTGCGGATTGGCAGGCATAGTACACAAGTGCACTCTCTATTCCTTCACTCTCATAGTCCGATGTGACGGGAATCCGACACGACTGAGGCACGAGGGTGGAACACACCGCCAACTTCCCAACTTTGGGCAAATATTGAAAAAATCTTAATTGAAAACTCAATATCGATTTTTGAAGTGGCCCGACTCGGAGACTAGAACCCAGGACCTCATGTCTGTAGTCGAACATGCTAACTGCTAGACCAATGAGGCAGTTCCTCTGAAATACTCATTTCTAATTTTGTCACTCCTCACATCCATCTCAACATTCGCAACTCCGCTGCATGCAATTTCCTTTCATTCTCCCCATCGGTGGACCAGCACTCTGATCCATATAGGATGACAGGTCTTACAAATTTTCCCCTTTAGTTTGAGGGGCATTCTTGTTCCCGAGACCTGCCTTCACACTTTATACATGGACGCAATCGCGATTATTTTATATGTCAGAATATCTACGCTACGTTATCAATTTTTTAAATAAATTCTTCCCGATTTAATTTACGATTAATTAGAACTTGTTTTCTTTAAGTTATTTATAATATTTTATTAAATATCCTTGATTTATTGCATTTTTGCTTACATATGTATATTGTTGCTTAGTTACGTAGTCAAAGCATGCGGGTTATTGATTCATTATCTAAATTTATTAAATATTATTTAAAACTTTATTATTTAAATTTTTATTGAACTTTCGATCCTGATCTGATGAAGAAAAGTATACTTACCACGGAATGAAAGTATTGCATTGTCACCCGCGTTTTACCATTTATAATTCGGGCGGCGATGTAATTTTTTTTCACGGGGGGGAAATCTTCTAAAGATATCCGGCCTCTTGGGGGAAAGGCCAGGTGATGTAGGATTATACCCACTAAAACCCCTTCGCTGGCCCTCCTCGGCACATGTAAGGTAGCACCAGGATGTCCGTAGGAACTTTTGTCTGGTGCCGCTATTGTGCCATGACATACGCATCCCGTGGTCTGACTGCCATCTACCTTAAGGCTACGTTAGCTAGACTCTTCCCGGGTTTGTCTACAACAGAACGGTGCAGGACCCCGCTCTCTTGGTGAAGCGTTGAACGACTACTATGCTGCCCCTGTGTCTTTGTCTCCGTGAAGGATCGGACCTCCCTCGCGCTCGCTCGGCGGTCTCCTTTTTAACCAAGACGCTTGCGCAAAAACAGACCACCGCTGTCCAAACATCGGCTTTCGACAGCATGGCTGCAACTACAGTTAGTGGAGAGAGATCTTCGCCAATCCGGCTTATCAAGACGCGCCGCTCGACATCTCATGCAGGGATACTTCCTGCCCTAGGTGCCTAATGTATTATTATAAAGTATACCTGCTAACTCGCAGTTAGAGTATAAGGGAGTTCCCCGCAAGTTTCAAACGGGGGTATTCGAGACTTGTTGGTAATTCCCCTGAATATGTTTTAAATATCTTGTCATTACTGACGTCGCGTTCCTGGACTCTGGTTTATTCGAAATATGTAAGAAATCTTATCTAGTTCAATTTATGGTATTGTAAGTTAGTGTCCATTTGGTCCTCTGAGCTGACTTGTTCCAGCTTAAGTCTTTCCCAGCCTTGTTAATACAGATGAAAAAGATGCATTCGAAATGTGGTGGTTGAGAAAGATCATGCGTATACCATGGACAAATATGTCTATTTTGGAGCAGCTCTGTGTGAACACCAGACGTCTAAACGATTCTCATTAACTCTCTCATTTTTTTGAAATACCTCTTCATGACTATATATTCTTTATAATTTCATTCTGTTATTACTATTTTTGTATGTTCAAAATTATACTGGCACTGTTCTGCCTATTATTTTTAAATAAGCATCCACTTTTAGAAAGGTTATCTAGAAGAGATTGCATGCAGTAATAAGACCGCACGCTCCTAGCTTTAGTTTTTATTCTTAGTTTTGTATTTTCCGTATCTGTTTGTATGCAATAAAGTGTTTTCTATGTATCTATCGATCTATTCTTATTTACTTTGATCACATTGCCTGACGCCAAACCAATAATTTACATAAGTTGGTACTTACTGGCAAGGAAGATCTTGTGACCGATAACCTAGCCGTGGGTCCGACGTAGTAAAAGCAATTACAGGTCTTCCATTATTTGCCGCCATGAGGAAAGCCGAAGACCGATGAGAATGGAAGGTATTGGTGAGGTAAATGACGTAGAAACCAAAGAATAGAAGGGGGACCTGTGAGCTTGGGACTTTTGTCCGGTAGATAGTTACGCCTCTGGGTACAAATACTCTCTTTTCCAGGTGACTCCCCGAGGTTTTA
This sequence comes from Elymnias hypermnestra, assembly GCA_015832385.1. NCBI lineage: Eukaryota > Metazoa > Arthropoda > Insecta > Lepidoptera > Nymphalidae > Elymnias > Elymnias hypermnestra. The sequence continues at coordinate 6,250,300 of JACTOM010000925.1, forward strand.
TACCTGGTGCACTATCACCTTAGACTGTATTTTCATCTACAAGTTGAGATCACAGGCAATCAATAATCTGTGGTTTAAAAAAATGCAGATATCCTCACTTATACTTTCATCGAAAGGCTTAATAAAGAGAAATGTTTTTTGATGATTTTATCGCAAATTGATGGCATCTGCATAGCTCCGATCCTGTGGGAATTTGGGGAAATCCGTACTTATTTGTAAAAGACCGATCATTGCGAAAGCAGTCTGCTAAATAACAAATTAATCGCGAATAGATTTTTGGTGACCTCGTGAAGAGCGAGTTTAGTGGTTAAAAAACCATCTCCATTTACACACTCTACAATAGACAAAGGTATAAACAATTTTTTTGTATTATACAAATATAAATTGCAAATATTTTTTATCTACAATAATAAAAAAATCATACGCTATCTTATTATGTAATAATCGTGTCTGATAAAGAGCGAAACGTGAAAACAATAAATATTATTCAAGGCTTACTTGTTATATAACATATTTATAGTAGAGTCTTATTTGTGTGTAGGAGTATTTCTAAATTTGTTTATTTATAATGTCAAATATTTAAACTATTAACGTCCCATTGCTGGGGACAGGCTTCTTCTCGATTAGAAGTGAGTTTTAAAGCGTAAGCCCACCAAATTGCAGATTGGTTAGCGTTCAGGACTGTGATCACACCTGATGGTAATTGATTGTTAAATTATAGATGGAATTACGATAATCTATGTTATTCTTTGAGTACCTCTATATTAATGGAAGATTTGAGAATTCACAGAAAAGCCTTTGAAGTCACAATACTCGTCTACTCCCTTATGTTTCTCCTGGCACATTGCCTTAGGTCTTACCCACCGTAATATGCTGGAGGAGGCTGTAGCATGCCGCAGGAAGCGGTTCAAATAGGTGACCTTCCTTTACTCCGTATTGAGATCTGACTAAGCATCCCAATGCATTGCTAAACCCTATCGTCACTCGAAACGCGACAACCTGGCAACACATAATTTAGCTCTTATAGTTTCTACTTGGTAGGAAGGTAACTAAACATGGCTGAAGACTTTGCTAGTTCAGTCCCAGACAAACTAGAAAATACTATTTCCAAAATTTGCTTTGCCAATAATCGAACTGCCATCGAAGCTACATACATCCCAGGATTACTCAGGCTATATGCAGGTTACCAATATTTCTACAAACACTACACTCAAACTCACTGAAAATTAACGAAATTATAATTCACACTACCCACGCTCTATCTACATATCTAATATCTTGTTTCATTTTAAACCCATCTACCGACATTCGTGAGACGAGGTCGCTGACTATGGGCCTCATGCGGAAGCTCAGAGTCACTCAGCGTGCGATGGAGAGGGCTATGCTGAGAGTTTCTCTACGTGATCAAATTAGAAATGAAGAGATCCGTAGTAGAACCAAGTTACCGACATAGTCCTACCAATCGCGAATCTGAAGTGGCAATGGGCGGAGCTCATAGTCCGAAGGACCGATGGACGTTGGGGGCAAAGGCACTAGAGTGGCGACCCCGCACCGGACGGCGCAGTGTAGGCAGGCCCCCCACAAGGTGGACCGATGATATAAAGAGGGTCGCCGGTAGCTTCTGGAGCCAGGCGGCGCAAAATCGGGCCTTGTGGAGGTCTTTACGTGAGACCTATGTCGTGTCGTGTCGTGTGGACGTCCATCTGTTGATGTACCATTTTACAGCATTCACATATATTGTAATACATTAATTCTATTGACATCTGATACGAGGCTGTGTTGTTTAGATGTTGCTGGTATTGGAGAGAATGAGAGTGATGGGGAGTGAAGAGAAGGGTGGCGTAAAAAGGAGAATAAAGAAAATATACTTCAATACATTAATAAGTGAAGACGAAGTTTAAAATTTACACACCTTACTTTATATAGAGGAGAAGGAGAGGAGGAGATAATTATGCGTAAAATTAACTCAATAAAAAAACACACTTCATACATAACCATTTATTTGACATATAGGGTCTATATATATCAATTGTAGACAATTATGACAACCTAGAGTTTTTATAGTCAAAAGCATTAAGGAGGTTGTATTAGAAAAGTTATTATAGTGTTTTTAAAATTCCTATGAAATTTTGTTAATTTTTTTGCAAACAACCCTCGGATTAAGTACAGCATAAAAAGAATTATCGAAATCGGTCCAGCCGTGACCGCGTAATGTCGTGAAATAGGGTGACTATAGTTTATATATATGTCGGAGTGCAATAGTCTGTGGAACGCTGGCGCCATCTGTTTGTCGGTGTGGGGCAGAGTCAATAAATAGCTCTAACTCTCGGTAGTTCTCCAGTAGCGGTCCGTCGGAGCGGTCAACAATGTCACGTTCCTAGCTATTATTATTAATGAGTTTGGATAAATTGATATCGGGAACTTTAAGTGATTGAACATTATAATCTGAGTTAATTAGTAAAGTGTTTGATTGCACCCACATTACCCACCAGCACCCACAGTACGGAAATTATGGATGCTATTAATGAGGATGTCGGCGGAGAGCCCAACGCCCCTATGCTTTACGCTACTCTTCCTTCCACTTGCCGGGATCCTTGCATATCTCCTTCGCTTCTTTTATTCTCATTAAACCTTTCATACAAGTTCGTCGGTTTAGAGTACTCTTGACCTGGCCCTTATTTCAAATGTCCTGGATTTGGTCCAGGAACGTTCGCTTTGGTCTTCCACTTCCAACTTTCGCATTCACTCTTGACTAATAAATCCTTTTTGTCAGTCTCCTTTTACTCATTCTCTCTACATGCCCAAACCATCTAAGCATACCTTTCTCGATTTTAGTCACTACGTCTTCTTTTAAACCACAACGTTCTATTCTCACTCTGTCACTCAGTTTTAATCCACACATGCTTCTCAACGCTCTCATCTCTACCGCATTTATTTTACTTTTGTGATTCTTCTGCCATACCCAACTTTCACTACCATACATAAGTGTTGGCACCAACACTCTTACATGCACTGCCAGTCTGGCCTTTTGACACACCATCTGGCTATTCATAAAGGCGTGCAGAGCACCATTTGCCATATTCCCTGCATTCATTCTCCTTTCAATATCACTTTCACATCTTCCATCTTTTGTAAATTTAGATCCCAACTATACAAATTCTTTCACTTCTTCCACTTATTCCCCATCTATCAAAATAATGCCACTCATCACAGATTAATTTCTTTCAAAAGCATAACTTTCGTTTTGTTTACATTCACTTTCATTCCTTTCCCTTTCAAGGCTTTATTCATAATATTTCCAATCTCCTGTAACTCATTGGCGGATGACGCAAGTATTACTTGATCATCAGCGTATAGTAAACATTTGATGAGTAATTCATTCATTCTTAACCCATACATATTTTCTTTTAAATCTGTCAAACAGTTATCCATGAAAAGGTTGAACAGCCATGGTGCCGCAACACATCCCTGTCGAAACACCTCTTTCGACAGGAAACCAAACCATGTACGCTCCGTTTATTCTGACACAAGCACTAGAACCCTCATAGAGAGACTTCAATGCTTGAATCAGATTACTGCTCATCCCATACGTTAATAATGTTGACCACAGCTCATTCCTCACCACTCGATCATAGGCATTTTCTAAATCTACGAACGCGCAATAAATTTTTTGGATATACATATATATATATTATTAAATTAACTATGGTCGAACGTCGACCACCATTATAATAAAAACCGTAAATAAAAAGTCTTTAAGAAAATATATTACTTAAAATTTTATCTTATTACTTTACGTTATATCAGTCCTTAGGCGGTAAAACTTCATTGGGGGACAACACTACAATGATAAGATAGTGAATATCACACTACTGCTGACAGGTTAAGTATTTATTAATCCATCATAAAATGACAGAGCCTAAATTAAACATATAAAATAATGCCTTTTAAAATGCGTAATATGACTGACCAAGCTGTATAATTACCTGTGATAAATGATACTTAAGTTTCACTAGTTGTACAACCTCTTTGGTAAAATAACCGGTACTCTAATAAGTATGTAAAAATAAATAAAATTTTAACAAAAAAAGAACCGCCTTTAAAACAAACTTACAAATACATTCGTCATCGTCGTCGTCGCTTCAACCGACGGACGTCCACTCCTAGACATAGGTCTCACGTAATGACCTCCACAAGGCCCGATCTTGCGCCGCCTGGCTCCAGCGGCTACCGGCGACCCTCTTTATATCATCGGTCCACCTTTGGGGCGTCTGCCTACACTGCGCCGTCCGGTGCGGGGTCGCCACTCCAGCACCTACGGCCCTCAACTTCCATCGGTCCATCGGACTATGTGCCCGCCCATTGCCACTTCAGGATCGCGATTCGTAGAACTATGTCGGTGACTTTGGTTCTAATACGGATCTCTTCATTTCTAATTCGATCACGTAGAGAAACTCCGAGCGTAGCCCTCTCCTTCGCGCTGAGTGACTCTGAGCTTCCGCATGAGGCCCATAGTGAGGGACCACGTCTCAGAACCGTAGGTCATCACTGGCAACACGCACTGTTCGAAGACTTTGGTGTTCAGGCACTGAGGTTTATCGGACGAAAATATCTGGCTTAGTTTCCCGAACGCTGCCCAACCGAGTTGGATTCGGCGGTTTAACTCCTTCTCGAAATTGGACTTACCTAGCTGGACTATATGTCCCAGGTATGTGTACTCGTCGACAATTTCGAGAGCTGAGTTCTCAACGATGATTGGGTGTGGCGGTACATGGATATTAGACATAATTTTCGTCTTATCCGTATTCATTTTCAGGCCCACCTGTTGAGAAACTCTGCTGAGGTATTGAGATCTTCGAAAGTCTCTGCTATAATGACTACGTCATCGGCAAACCGTAATGAGTGATGTACTCGCCGTTGATGTTGATGCCCAGTCCGTTCCACTCCAGAAGCTCAAAAAGGTCTTCCAGCGCCGCAATGAAGAGCTTCGGGGAGATAACATCTCCCTGTCGCACTCCACGCTGCAGTTGGATAGACTCTGTGCTTTGGTCATGTATACGGACTGACATGGTGGAGTTTTCGTACAAGCACTTCAACACGTGTATGTACCGGTAATCAATTACATTAATAATATGCTCTAAAAATTAAGAAATAATTGCGTATTATTTTATAGCGATCTTCGTAATATTATATTCGGAGTCGGTGTCAGCCAAGGAAGATGTTCCCTGCGTGTCCACTTGGCAGCTCCCGCATCTCTCCCACCTATATATATATATATATATAGCTATATATGTAGGTACTTGGCTGACACCGACTCCAAATATAACAATACGTAGACCACTATAAAAGAATACGCAATTACTTCTTACTTTTTAGAGCATATTAATGTATTTGTAAGAGTGTATTTTTTGATTTTTAGTAAATCTGTAGTAAACTAACAAATTTGTCTCAATATGTGTACACCTAAAACGCGTTTCTCATATGAGATAACGCCGTTTAAATGAAACAACTTTACAAATTTAAATTTACATTAATATCGCCACACCCGGGATCGAACCCGAAACCCTTATACCACCGCTTCACACATAATTCACCTTTCAAATATTGCAATGCAGCAACAAACGTAAGTTTATCGGCATTTGATTACAGACAGTTATAGATTTTGCCAAAAATCACACTCTTACTGTATGCCGTTGAGGAGTTCCATCGCTCATTATATTTAACTACGACTAGCACTTGACCATACTGAAGTTACGGTAGGCAACTCAAACATCTGGATAGCCTATAGAAGATTCTGCCGAGTATCGTTTCTTTGCTCCTAAGAATTGAAGAGTTCCGTCACTTTGTCACGGATTGCATCATCAGAACCTTACCAAACTATCACAAAGCAACCCTTGAAGTTTACTCGTACGGGTAGTCATAATAGATAATTTATATAACTATTTATTACTAATCAGACAAAGTAATTTCTATCTTAGCTATCACCTTTTAGAATCAGGTGAGATCATAGTTCTATCTTCGCCTGTACACAATAAAACTAATTGCTTGACTATTTAATGCAGTTACTTCTAAACAATATTTACGCATAGGTTAAAGACCTGCGTTTATATAATGAGCAGAAAAAAATCTACGCGGACACACATTTGCCTTATAAAATATGTCAGGCGAACACAAAGGGCATATTAAGAATTCATTGAATATTGTCAAATGCGTAGACCTTAAATAATTCTTCTTCTTCTTCTTTAATTTATGGCTTTTATTGGTGCCAATCAGGGCCAATTATTCCGCCAACGACGTGTTTTCTGTGTTAATGTTGATGTCATTTTCCATTGTCCTTGGAGCACTTCAATTAAAGCGCTAACATTCTTTAAAAGTCTTACAAACGTTTATTAGTGTCTTAACAACTTCGCTGTATCTTCATGTCAATGAAGTCATATTTTATTTTATTTTTGGCGGGTTCGCCATTTTTACTCTTCCATCTTGAATCACACGCATACAATATTTTTCACCTTAAATAATACCTATATAAAGCGTAGACTATTGCTTCATGGTTACAGATACTACTTTTATATGTAATTTAATGAGAAAAGCAAAGATTTTTCGCTATACAGTCTTGTCATCATTCATTTGGGTATCTGCAATTCAACCATAGATACCAAGTCTATGTTTTTTGTTTTAATTTATCTTTTCAAACGGGAAGACAAAGGTTTTCGAATGAATGAACGAATTTACTTCACCAAAAAAACGTACTCTTTTATCTAAACTAAATTACTAATAAGCATATATTTACATTTATACAAATCTAAAACATTAGATTTCCTAGACTTAGAGTCACAAAAAAAGGAAGATATGTTAGGAATATTAATATATGATTAAGTCAGCTTTCTTTCGCACTGCGTATGCTATCCAGAAAAGTTGACCAAAAATCATTATTAGTAGCATATCACTCCAAGGCAGCATCCATAATTAGGTACGGCATTATCTTTTGGGGAAACTCTAATCCTATTAATAGAGTATTTGTTGCAGAGAAAAAATGTATAAGAGCGATATGTGTAATTAAAAAAGTGAGATGCAAGCCGTACTTCAAGAAATTAAATATTCTGACTGTGCCGTCGTTATATATATATAATTAATTAGCATTATTTTTAAAAAACACAATGAAAATCTATTCGAAAGACTTAGGGGAGAACACTGTAAAGATAGATTCCGATATCCCGTAATTTCGCAAACTTAAATAAGTAGAGTATGAGGACTATGTATACCATATTCAGCGAACAAATGTTTTGATTTTGATGGATTTGATTTGATTTGGAATTTAATGAATTTAGCTGTCATTAAAATATTTTAGCTGTCATTAAAAATTTAGAAAATTAATGCAAATAATTTTGTGAAAAATTATTAATTAAATTTTCTTTTTGAAATTTAAATGTAGAATAGAGAATTTAAGGAATATTTTCATTTTATATGTTATGAAAAATAGCATTTTAAATTATTAAATGACGATTGGCAAATTAAAATGCCAGATGTTATTTGTAAATATGAAAACTACCCAATTTTCATACGAAGTAGCATAAAAACGCTGCACATTTTCGTAATCACTAATCACTTGTTTTTCTCAAATCTTACTCTCATATGCCTAAAGAAGTATTTCACTTCAATAATATCAATCGAAATAAGTAATATAAAAAATGAAGAATTTAAATCTTCATCACTATTCTTTATCGATGTCACACTCACTCACTATGTGTCATGAGTCCCGCGTGACGTCATCTGGTGTCTGACGTTTCAGAAGCATTATTAGTTCTAGTTGTACAACTTTCGTTGTAGATTTCTCATCGGTTTTTGCTTAGATATTATATTATATTCACTCCTTCCAATTTCTTGTGTTAAAGTAACAATTTATACTTAGCAATATTATCAAAAAAACGAAAGATTTATAATTAAGATAAAGGACATAATTCTTTTAAAAAGTGAACTTTAAATTTGTTTTACAATGAATCCGTATCAAGTAAGTAATAGTTTTAAACTCAATTTATGTTTTGTTTATCACAAAATTTTATTCGAAAGCTTAATGTGCTCGTACATGATGTGTTTAATAACGATTTCTCATATTGAATGTATAAACGAAACGGGAATACTCCGATGTATATATAAGCTACTTTTTGTATTAAGATAGGTAATAAAGGCTTTTGTTTAAGGGTCAACCGCGTTACCTACACAATATTGGGTTTTGCAACTCGGCTCCGCAATCTTTTGGAAATCCTATGCCAATGCAGGGGCTTCCTACTATGGGATACCCCGCACCTCAACCTGGGTACCCTAATACTGGGTCTGGTTACCCCTCTAATTATCCACAAGGAAGTGCTTATCCTAACCAGAGCCAACAAGGATATCCTCAACCAACTTCAAGTTATCCCAATCAGGGTTATCCTAACACTGCTCAAAGTTATACCCCAGCTCAAGGATACCCATCTGCTCAATCTGGGTATCCTCAAACGTCGTCATATCCGCAATCTCAATCAAGTTATCCTCAAACTCAATCCCATGCTGGTTATCCACAACAAAGTGCTTATCAACAGGCTAATCAGTATCAGGGATACCCACCATCAGTGCAAAGCCACCAAGGGTACAGTGCAACATCAAGCCCAGTGCATAGTGTGCCAAAGGTAAATTTATTTATGAAAATCTAATTGTAATTATATGTATATCTAAATTTTAAAAGAATGTCAAGTTAAATAAACCATTAAAACTCTGAGCCGATTTTAATGGCCTCTTATTGAATTTGTAGTTACCCTTATTAGTGGAATAGTTGTTCAAATATTAGAAACATTATTGTAAAAAAAATTATAAAATAATATTTAAATACTTGAATTAAAATGCAAACAAAAATGTAGAAAATGAATGACAACAACTTTCGATATATATCCTTTCAATGATGTATATGCTCTCTACAGTAAAATTTGCTAAACTATTTGCTTGATTATCTTCAATTTCTGTGTAATTTTATTAAAGATGCACACTATGAAAACCTTTTCTTCTTTCCTATAAGACCATGCTGGTTAACCACAATTTTAAAATTACAATAAATACTGTCATCTATACTATTTTTCTTATTAGAATTGCATTATATAAAGGTATAACTTCAAAAAAATGTGTTGAATATTCAATATTTCAATATTAAATATTGTATGGAAGGATAATTCAAAATGTAAATAACCTTGTTATATAAATATCTAAGTATACATTGCCATTTGTACTAATAATTTTGTGATAAGCAAAACATTGGTATATTGTAGCTTAGCTTTTTTGTGTGCTTTTTTTGTTGGGTTTTGGTTTTGTTATCATAGATATTTTGTTAGAGTTACATTATTCTATCCATATCAGATTTACAATGAATATGAATAGTGGAGTAGAGCCATTTTTTTTAGTCAAGAACAGATTTCCCTATACTGTAAAACAGACTTTAACACAGTTTTTTAAAAATTATAGTCTTTCTATTTACTGTTTGTAGAAATAAATTTGTATCATGATTATAAAATGCTATTTTGCAGGAGTACATACCTACAATAATGTACTAATAAGAAGTCAGTGTATTAAAAAAAATCATTCTTAACAATAAAAGTTTAATTAAATAAAATGGTTGCTATGGCAATAATCACACACCTGTTAACTGGTTTAATAATAAAGCTGCAAGGGAATATTAAAATTTCACATTGAATTGTTAGTTAATTGTTTAGATTTTGCTGTTTCGTTAGTGAATATGTTGTTATACTTGAAACCTTAATGCTGGGTGGGTTTTATAGAATGAGAAATATTTTGTAAGCAATTTTCAGACCTACCAAATAAACAAAAGAAATGAAAAGTGTGTGCGTACAAAGTACACATGTCAGAAGTGAAACTTCTTTGGCAAACTAATTTCTAAGTCTTGTTTATATTTATACAAATCTAAAATTTCCGAAACATAGAGGGAGGGAAACATCTTCCATGTGTTAGGAATTTAATGATTTTCATTGTGATTAAAAAATATTAAGTGTTGAAAATTAATACAAGTAATTTATTGAAATCTCAAATGAAGAATTGTTAATATAAATGCGACATGTTTTGAGTTTAAAATTTAGAAAAGAGAATTTATGAAATATTCTATGATAAATGGTATATAAAATTATTAAATGTCGAGTGACAAATTAAAATGACAACTACTAACTTCGAACCATTAGCATAGTGTTTCATCCATACAAACTTTATTGTCATGCACCTAAAGAAGTTTCGCTTCAAAAATTCATAAAAACCACTTAAGCAATTTTATAGGATTTTGATACCATACACAATGTTATGAGGCTATTAATATATATTAGAGGAAAATAACTTTTTTTTTATTAATTTTTTATCTCTGTATATCTTTTATAATAGTGAGTCATGAAGTATATATTCAACAGTTCTTTGTACTAAATGTTGGTACAGTATGAATCATCTAAATAAGCCTTGTCAATCATTCTATTACATCTGTTGTTTCCTTTTCATTAATGATGCTATATACAGCTCATCCAGCCCTAGATTTTCAAGTTGTTATTAATTTTTTTAGAAGTTAGAATTGTCTAACTTCTAAAAAAGTTTCACTTAGTTTTTAATTATTTCCTTTCAAATGATTAGATACACAGTTATATTCATATTCTAAGTAATACACACATTTTACTTTATCTATATATATAAGAGACAACCAGGTATCTATTGACTCATAACAATATTTTGGGAACTTAAGGCGTAGAGACTTGAAATTTGGTAGCAATATTCCTTTTGTTGAGTAGAGGTGTAGAAGTCAGCTAAGAACATATTTTATAGAATACCACCCGCAAGGGGGATTGCAGGGGTGTTAACTATTGACTCATCACAATATCTCTGGAACTATGAGGTGTAAGGACTTGAAATTTAGTAGGAATTAGTGTTTTTGCCGAGAAGAGGTTAGCTAAGAATGAATTTTACGAAATTCTACCCATAAGGAGGATGCGGGGGTGTTAACCATTATCTCATCAAGATATCTAAGGATAAGATATCTAAGATACCTAAGGTGTAGAAACTTGAAATTTGGTAGGAATATTCCTTTTGCCGAGTACAGATCAGCTAAGAACAGATTTTATGGAATTCAAAGGGAAGCTATGCATATGTTTCTTATTTGTAAAACAATTTGATTGAAATGCAACCCAAAAAACATTCTACGCAGATGAAGTCGCCGGTTCAGCTACTAATGAATATATATCTAAGTAATACGAGGTGTGTTCAAAAAGTATCGCGAATTTTGTGTTTTTTCAAAAATTATTTATTCATGAATATCGATTTTGTCCCCTTAAAAGTAATTCCCATGAGATATTATACACTTGTGCCAACGGTTTTTCCAATCTTCGAAGCACTTCAAAAAATCATTTTTTTTTATCTTGTTCAGCTCCTCCTTCGATGCCGTCTTTATCTCGTCAAGAGAAGAGTAACGTCGTCCTTTCATGGGCCTCTTCAGTTTAGGGAACAAGAAAAAGTCACAGGGGGCCAGATCTGGGGAATACGGTGGCTGCGGCATCATTAGTGTGTTGTTTTTGGCCAAAAAGTCGCGCACAAGCAACGATGTGTGAGCAGGGGCGTTATCGTGGTGCAAAAGCCAATTTTTGTTCTTCCACAAATCCGGGCGTTTCTGGCGGATTGCTTCGCGCAAATTGCGCATAACTTGCAGGTAATATTCCTTATTGACCGTTCTTCCCTGTGGCAAGAACTCATGATGCACCACGCCCCTGCAATCAAAGAAAACTGTCAGCAAAACTTTCACATTCGATCGAACTTGGCGCGCTTTTTTCGGTCTTGGTTCGTGCGGCAGCTTCCATTGAGATGATTGAGCTTTGGTTTCCACGTCATAACCATAAACCCACGATTCGTCACCAGTTATGACCCTCTGGAGCAAATTTGGGTCGTCGCGGACAGAGTTTAACATCTCATTAGCAATGTTCATGCGATGCTGTTTTTGGTCACAATTGAGCAATTTTGGTACGAATTTCGCGGCGACCCGTCTCATGCCCAAATCATTGATAAAAATCGAATGGCACGAGCCAATCGATATGTTTAGGTCCTCAGCAACTTCTCTAACGGTGATTCGACGATTGGCCAATACCATTTTCTCCACTTCATTAATTTTTTCGTCTGTTGTTGAAGTGCTCGGGCGTCCGGCACGCTCTTCGTCGTTCACATCTTCTCGGCCTTCTGAGAACATTTTGTACCACCGATAAACGTTGCTTCGGTCCAAGGTAGCTTCTCCGTATGCCACAGTCAACATTCGGAATGCATCCGCGCACTTAATTTCGTTTTTCACACAAAATTTGATACAGGTTCTTTGATCCATTTTTTTGAATAGGTAAAAATCGAAGACGATCCAAAACACGTGCAAGCAAAGCAGCTGTCAACAATTAAATGAACATTCAAAATGGCCGAGCTTGTCGGCATAAGTGAGAGACATGAGTACCAACATAACGCCACATAAAATTCGAAATTCGAATATACGTAACCCGCGAAAATTCAAAATTCGCGATACTTTTTGAACACACCTCGTACATTTTTAAAGTAACATCATTTACATAGAATATCCTATATTAGTAAATTTAAAAATACAGGTATTGAAAAAATTATCTAAATCGGCTCCGTAATTTTTAGCTTAATTATTATAAATTTGATAAAAATAAAAACAAAAATTCAAAATGCAAAACTTTCTTTTATAATATTAGGAAAGAGATCTATTATTTACTTTATATATATACTTTAGTTTCAGTACTTCCCTATAAACGGCTTTGGACACTGGAGTTCGAGAGATATAGATTTTGAAATTCGTTATATCTTTTACAGTTATTGAAACTGTCTTTAATAAAATATAGTTTAATAGAATAGGAATTAATAAAGAAGTATGATTAATATGGTTTGATTATTGTTGGCAATTTTTTAAATGTAAAAATGTAGTTATAGTGGCATTGCTACAGTAGTTGGACATATGGTATTGCGAAATTTTTTATAGATATGAATACGTTCTATAATATTATAGAACTTTTTTTTGTTCTTCTATAGTTTTACACCTTAGGTTACATTAATACATTTTTATTACGGATCCCTATTTTTTTTAGAAAATAATATAGGCTATGTGGCTCAGTGAAAATGCAACTTCCTAATAGTAATAAATCTGTCGAGTCGTTTTTGTGTGAAAACGTAACAAACATACATGCAAAAGGACAAATGTTTCCTCTTTATAATATAATTTGGGATAAGTATTGATTAAACAGTTCGTAATATTTATCCTTGTGTAAAAAAAAACTGAAAATGAAAACATGAAAGAAAGAAATAATGTGCTCGCTGTCTTGTCACTACAGAAATATAACGAAACGTAACTCTCTCATTCTATCTTCACTAACTTTTATATCCCTCTCAACTTCCGTTCGCTTCGCCCGATAACACTTCGTAACGTTCTCGTTGCGCATTCACCAGCTTATTCCACATGAGCATAAAGAAGTTTTACTTTAAAAATCTTATATTCACCAAGAGGAAAGACAGGGTATTCTGACCCTTATGGAATTTATTATCTAACATCATTTTATTTATTTATTGCTAATCTAACAGCGTTTTAACAAATTGTTACATATAATACTTAACATACTTAAAACAAGGCCAATCACGGATTACACAAATGATTAAATAATATTCAAAATAACAGAGTAGATATTAAGAAGTAAGAATTTGGAAACAATGTACAGACAAAACTGAGATATTCCCTATGTACTTACGAGGAGTTAGTGAGTGATAAGTATGTAAGAATGAGTCAGTGTATTTGTGATTGGTTGGTGAAATTTAGTCATGTAAGATGAAATAGTGCCTGTTTTATATATATAAAAAATAATATGAACTTTGATTGTTTCCTTTTTTAAGGATTCTTTAATTTATAAGTGCTGTTCCAGTGTCAGGTGATAGTGCCATCTAGTAAGGGGTGAATGACCTTTTTACCAGTTCTTAGATGGATTTCTCATGTTTGTTTGTTAGTTTGCCTTAGTAAGATGGTAATTACCTTCTAGGAATTGAAGCAAAGTAAATTCTTGCAAGATTGTAGTTGAAAAAAATAGTTCTTGGTCCTAGAGGACCTCTTCAGGCTGGCATGTTTTATTTGCTGCCATTTTATTATATATAAAAATGAAGTGTTAGTTAGTCTCGTTAAAACTCGAGATTGGCTGGATTGATTTGGATATTTTTGGTTTTGAATTATTTGCGTAAGTCCAGGGAAGGTTTATGAAATGAGTAAATAGGAGAAAAATGCTTGGTGTATAGAAAAAAATCACAATTTCCTCTAAAAATCCCCCAAAAAATTTATAAATCATTGAATGAAGGAATAACATAAAGAATAATGGTACTATCGTACTCATACCTCGTTAAAATTCACTGTTTCAATGTAAAATTACATTAATTAAAATTTACTTTTTTTGTTATGCTTTGATGAATGAAAACTGACTCATCTCGTTTCTATTGTTTTATTTTTAATAGGTTACACACTGATATGTGGCTTGGGGCCAGTGTTTTTTGTACTGTGTTATAATGTACATGCATTATAACTTCCACTATCGGTTTTTAGATAACTCGTACTTTTATAGTAACTTGACGTTTATTTATTTCATATTTTTCACAGGTTTGAAATCATCCTACTTTGGTGCTTTGTTTCGATTAAATTATGTTATACTTTCCTTAGGGTATGATAAAGATAAAAGCTCTTTCAAAACAAAGTCTTACTAAGCATATATCCAATTTAATTATCACGAGACTGTTGTATTACACGCAGATAACTTATTTAATAAGGCATAAAACTACGAGGCTTCTTAATAATGCTCTTTTGGATGAAAGAGCTTTGTACATAGTAGCCTCTTTATGGGCAGTTTCCTTACGATTACGTCGTGACAACCAGCTCCTATGATGATCCTTTCTATTAAGGAACGCAATCTGGATCTGGTGTTGACGACACGGATAGCATTGCAGATGAAAGTTTTTATTCTTGTGGACCTGATCTAACTTTAGCTTACAAGCTTTTCAAAGTTGTCACCATTTCCTAGCAATGTAACTAAAATACTCAAGTGTTTTCTTGAGGTAGATGGTGAAAAGCCGTGTTGTAATCTGAAGTTCGTTGAGGGTTGATGCGTTAGTCCGATTTGCTGCCCGAACATGTTTTTTTACGTAATTTAAATACAAATATGCCTGCTTCAATATCGGAAATTAAGCATCGTTATCAATATTTTGTTTGCAAATTGGATTTTACAATTTGAATTAGAAGGGAGCTGAGATATTGGCACTCGTTTATTTCCTTAAAATTATATATCGTAATTTAGTGAACTTATCATTGGCTATTGTATTTGATGGCATGCTGTTACAATGGTACAATATTTCGTTGAAGTTCTTTGCGGTCTGGTACGATGCTGTGTAGAAACTATAAGAGGTAAAACTTGCTGTCGAGAGACTGTGTCATCATATACCATCAGGTGAGAATACAGTCGTAATTCTTACAAAGCTATCGCGCTTCCATCTTAGACAGTAGCATCTCTTACCATCAGGTGAGATAATAGTCAAGCGTCAAGTCAAAATCCACTGAGTCAAGCCTTCTTAATAGCGTCAGAAACATCTCGTGCTGGTTTATCTGAGGTTCCAAACCAGTTACTTCCACTTTCACCTTTTTTAATTGCGTGGATGACACCGTTAGCTCCTGATTCAACTCTAAAACAAGAAAAAAAAACCACGTAACTCTTAACCTGATCCATTATCAAAAAATGTCATTAAAACAAAAATTTGTCTCTTAAATGAGTAAGTAGCAGCTAATAACGTCCCACTGCTGGACACAGGCCTCCTCGCTGATATAAGGTAGGGGGTTTTTAGAGCATAGACCCACCACGCTACTCCAATGCGGATTGGCAGGCATAGTACACAACTGTACTCTCTATTCCTTCACTCTCATAGTCCGACGTGACGGCAATCCGATACGACCGGAGAGAGGTATCAGGCGCAGGACCGACGGCTTAACGTGCTCTCCGAGGCACGGGGGTGGATCACACTGCCAAATTTTACCAACTTCGGGCAAATTGGCCCGACCCGGGACTCGAACCCAGGACCTCTGTGTGTGAACAGGATGTGTGTTGTCGAATATGCTGACGACTAGACCAATGTGTCTCTTAAGATGACTTATTTTCGAAAACGTTTCTATGAAGCCTGATAACTTTTAGATAAAATGCCAGTAAAACATGACTTTATCTTTTGAAGTGAAACTTCTTTTGGCGCAGAGTAAAGACCCCGAATAAATCCACTTTGTGATGTTGCGACCCGCGGTTCTTGGAGGCTTCTCCTGATCTAAGCATGGCGCAAAAGCAAGGCATTTTTTTATTTGTGTCTCTTACCTGTCGGTTTTTTCTGTTGCATTCTGTTTCAAAGCATGGGATTCTAAATACTCAGCCGGCGTAGTCGGGGTCGCCGATTTCTGACACTCCCAGATGTGGACCCCACCCATGCTCATGGAGACGCTATTGATCAGTTCCAACCACCCTCCCTTCCCATCCAATGTCCGATATTATGATACATGATACACGATAGATAATTGATGGCATTTCCCACGCGAATTATATTCTTTCGATTATACTCTTTCTTATTTGTGATTTATTTATATAGTCCAGGTTATAAAGGTGTTATATTTTACGTATAAGTATTAGTCGGTGCCATACCTATACGCAGTGGCTCTATTCAAGGAACAGTTTACTGCAATTACATTGTTATGCTCACTTCGTCTCACCGAGTACATTTATCACAATAACCACCGATTCAGTCTTGACTTTGGTCCCCACTACAATGGTTGTAGTTCGTTTTAAAACTATCATTTTTGCAATATATCACATTAAGTAATACGTGATATGGTGTGTTGTCATGTAACAGTTGGCGTGTTGTTTTTAATGAGAAGAAATCTCCTGTGAAAGTTTTTCTTTATCAATAATTAATATGTCCTCGGTTACATCCAATTCGAGTATGCGCAGTGTCTATAGAGCTTCTATTGGTATACGGCGTGGGTTCAAGTCATTCAGATATACGGTATTTATATCTTGTCCTTTACAATTCAAGAAGAAAATTCATATATTTGCATATACGTTTCTATAACAAACTAACAAAGGACGCTCTAAGGAGTGACACTCAAAGCTAGCTTCTTTCTTACAAAAGCTGGTTCTCACATCCTCTACGTGAAATAAATAACAAATATAAGTCATTTGTTTGGTAATACGTCACCGGTTCTTATTTATTAAAAAACCCAAAGACAATTAAACATTCACGGTATTATATCTATATAGATATACAAAAGTCCCGCTACCATTTTGATTGCCTATAACTTTGTTCAAAGATAAGATAAGTAGGATTGGTTTTCATTAAAACTTTATTAAGTCGTTACATATCTTTTTCGTTATGCAACTATTGGCTCTTTATAATGACATCCTGCAACATCTCAAGCTGAATTTCTTTAATTTCGTGAGGAAAAAAGTCTTTAAGATGTTGAATCGTTTGGGGCTTATTTATATCAGTTTTGTTTTTAATAAAAACCCGGAGATCTGGCTGGCCATGATGAATCGCCAACTAAATTTCCAATCATGAGTTGGTACCGACCGGACCTGCTAATCTTTTTTTCTTTAGGCCTATAACTTTAATAATAATAAAGCCTTTATTTTCCAATTAAATTTTCGTGTACATATGTCATTGCAGTTACTTTTAATATAATATTCCAATTAAGATTTATGTAATGTCTGTTTAATTAAATTATTATATGTCAATGTCAACGGTACGCTTCTTCATTTAAGACGAGTCAATATTGGAACGCCCATTTTTGGGCAAAGGCCTCCTCCATCCTTTTCCACCCTTGTCTGTCCCAGGCTAGCCTTGGCCAAGGCCTATTACTTTAGGCAAACAAAATGGTAGCCAAACTTGCCCCATCCTGTATATATTACAAAAATCTTACCACTTATTTTAAACAAAACGTTGCAGTTGATCTATGATAGCTAGTATAATTTATATCATACTATTTTTATATCCCCAGGCATGAGTAATGATAGTTTCCCGTACAAATTTTCATCCCTTTATAACATGATTCATCTAGTTCTGAGCAGGTATTGCTTAGTGTTCATTCTTAATCACTATATGCCTATTTTTGTTACATATGCTTTTTTGTCAAGAGAAACATTGTCAGTAAAATATTTACATCCCTGGAGCCTTCTAGGATATATCTAGATGGTGTAATACTAGAGCATAGTGGGTCTCAGCTTCAAACCATCTTCTATCAACAAAGGCCGTTTTTGCATCAATTATTCTGAAAGATTGCTACTGTTTTGACATACGAGTCTTGTTATATTTGTGCTAATCATTTGATTATCGATTTGTTATCATATCATAAACGCAATCCAAATATTTGTCAATGTAGTGTTAGATTTCGTAAAAACACTTGTTAATTTATGTACTTACTGATATGAGTATTTCGATACGTTGAAAGATAAAATCTTGGAAAGTTATCTTTGAAAACAATCATATGAATTTATGTAAATGAAATTTTGAAAATTTGCTTTAAAGACACAGTTCAGAATAGTCTGTATTTTATTGCATAAAAAATTCATATTCGATTGAGACAAAAATGAAATTGTGGTACCACATAATACATTATGACGTAGTTGATTTAAATATATAAAAAAATTACCTTTTATTTCTTACATCACACTTAACTACCGATACATATATATACACCTACTATGATAACAATAGTGTGATAAGAGAACGTGGTTTAAAAGAAGATGTAGTGACTAAAATTGAGAAAGATATGCTTAGATGGTTTGGGCATGTAGAGAGAATGAATGACAGGAGACTGACAAAAAGGATTTATGAGTAATTTGGAAGGGGAAGACCAAGGTGAATGTTCCTGGATCAAATCCAGGACATTTTAAATAAGGGCCAAGTCAAGAGTACTTTAAACCGACGAACCTGTATGAACGGTTTAATGGAAATGAAAGGAGCGAAGGAGATATGCAAGGATCGTGGCAAGTGGAAGGATATTGTCTTTGCCTACTCCTATGGGAATGAGGCGTGATGCTATATATGATAACAAAAGTAAAGTTTTCCGCTCAACGAAGACCCGGACGGGCACCACCAAAAACACAGAAAGACAGAATTAATTAAATAAATAATACGTTACGTATTAACCGCCTCATATTTAAATAACAGAGCTGAATGATAATTGCAACTTTGGTAAAAAATGTGGACAAAATTTAACCGAAACAAAAAGAATTCGTAATAAAAAAACGCGACTTTAAATTATTATAGTTTTGGTCAGAACTTGTTGGTTGTCAATGTCGAATGTTAAAACAAATGAAAAAAAACTATTTTCGTATAAATTTAATTTGATTTCTAAACAAATATCAAATATTTGACATTCAAAACCAAAAAAAAAAAAACTAGATAATAAATCACTTTTAAATATAATTTGATTTCTGAACGACTTTTAAATTTAATTGATTTCTAAACGACGGGACGAACATCAAATATTTGACAGGAACAGGGTTTGGCCTTTCTAAGGGAAAGTAAAGTGCTTTTACTATATTCCAATAGTTATTCGCTCATCTTTTAAACCTACCCTGGACTTCCACATATAATTCAAAACCAAATCAGTCCAGCCGTTCTCGAGTTCTCGTGTACATATATAGATTTACTAATCGGTACTGTGTAAATGCCATAAACGCTAAATTACCTCTTATCAGGTTATTGTCCTTTCACCTTAGACTGTATTATCACAATCAGGTGAGATTATAGTCAAATGCTAAAAATGATTTCGCACTCTACTGCATGCTGAGAGCTTTTTGATTTTAGAAATAGTGAATGTAATTTTGTTTCTCATAATAATGCTAGTCATATATGCATAGATAAGTAATTATTACCATTTAATTAATCGTATTCTATTTGATTCGCAGTCAAAGCCTACTGTAGTGCCAGTAAATCCTTTCGATCCACGTGAAGATGCAGCAGTTCTCCGCAAAGCTATGAAAGGCTTTGGTACAGACGAGAAGGCGATCATACAAGTGTTAACACGCAGAAGTAACGAGCAACGTTTGCGGATAGCATTTGAATTCAAGACTTTATATGGAAAAGTAAGTAAATATGTAAGAATTAGGAATGAAAACCTTAACTTAACTTTAGGGTTTAAGTCGGGTTTTTAATCCTTCCGACCCTAAGTAACCAAAAACTTCCCGTAATCCTAACGGGGGTCCCAAAATGACCCTAGTTTATTTGTATTGAAATCTGAAATATGGTCATCTCGGTTCCAAGTACCAAAAATTTACGCGTGATTAAAAGTAGTTATCTCCGTCCCAAGTGTCTAAAATTTACGCGTGATTCAAACGGGAGTACCAAAAAAACCCCAGTTCATTAGTTTGGAAATCTAAAATATAGTCATCTCCGTCCCAAGTATCTCAAATTTACGAGTGATTCAAACGGGAGTACCAAAAAAACCCCAGTTGGTTTGTTTGGAAATGTAAGTAATAGTCATCTCCGTCCCAAGTGTTTAAAATTTACGCGTGATTCAAACCGGAGTACCAAAAAAACCCCAGCTCATTAGTTTGCATATCTAAAACATATTCATATCAATGAACGTAAATTTTTGACTTGGGACGACCCAAGTCAAAAATTTACGTTCATTTGTATGGAAATCTGAAACAGTCATACGCGGCCGTACAAATGAGTAAAAACGAAATAAATGTCGTATATTTGTCTCGCTCTTTCCTTAAAGTTACCACGTTTGTATGAGTGAGAGAAGTAACATGTCACTAGCAGACTAAAAACGTGCTAATAATAAGAATGTAGATGTTGCGTATCAACTGTTTGGGTTTCTGTTATCAAAAATGATATTTTGAAATGATTTGGATTATAAAAAGAAAAAAAACAGGAAATCGTTTCCTTATAATGCTTTAATGATTACATAGCATATGAGGAAAATAGCTCTTCTAATACTCAAGTTATGAAATTAGAACTCTAACATGGGGGATTAAAATATTTCCTTGTGTTTTACAATACTGTGTCCATGGTAGGGCCCTTCAAATAAGCATGCATATGCTCGTGACAAGAACCCGCTCCACCATGTCATTTACATTTTATGAGTAGCCAAAGAAAAAGTAAACTTACAAATCTTAACTTTAACAACACTAGTTTAATTATTCTAAGATGGTACGATGTTTATTTGGTCTAGATTTGATATAGACGTATTTAATACGTAATATGAAAATAATTCAACTCCCTTGCCATCTAGAACGAATTTCTTAAAGTTACAAAGAAAGATACCTTTAAACCTTTTATTTGAGCTTTGAATAGATAGCGTTGTACGATTTGAAAAGACCGCATTAAGTATCAAAATCTACGCGTTAGAAGTTATACTTCTTTGGCGTAACAAGATAAAAACCTTTTCAAAAACTAAAATGTTGACTATAGCTAAAAGTTTACTCTCATCATTATTCCCGAAAGAAGTCGTCGTTGTCATTAACAATTTAAACAAGATGTATAGGGAGAGTGCACTAATAATAGAAAATGAATAAGCCCTATAAACAGGATGTACTTCAGAGATATGTGTTTACAAAATGATAGCGCTATTTTGTAACTGGAAAATATGTTGACAGTGACTGATTACAGTACAAATTTACTGAGCAAATTGCTATTTGTTTACCATTACCTAAGGATTTACCATAGCAGAAGACACGAAATGTTGTTTTCTTGCCCTTATCCCACTAGGTGGGGTCGGCACAGCATGTTTCCTTTCGCCACTTCACTCTATCCGCTGTCATTTCTACATTCACACCCTTAATACACATATCCTCTTTCACACAATTCATCCACACTTTTTTTGGTCGCCCTCTCCCGGCCCTGCCGCTTACCATCATATTTAGGACCCTCTTACATACATGGCTATCCTCCCTTCTCATTACATGTCCATACCAGGCTAACCTTCCACTCCTTAACTTCTCGGTCACTGGTGCTACTTTCACACTTCCTCTAATATACTCATTCTTAATCTTATCCAATTTTGTCACTCCACACATCCATCTCAACATTCGCATCTCCGCTGCATGCAATTTCATAACAAAATCGATCGAGATGTTTAGGAGGAATTCAGTGACTTACACACGCGCATAAGAATTATATATATGTCGGAGAATAAGAGAGAAGGAAGCATAAAGCATAGGGGCGTAGGGTTCTTCGCCGACATTCGGCGTCATCATGGCATTTATGGCATCCATAATTCAACTTCCATACTGTGGGCGTTGGTGCAATCAAACACTTTATTAATTAACTCGGATTATAATGTTCATTCATTTAATGTTCCCGATATCAACTGTTTCAATAGTCGACCACACTGGCGGGCGGTCACTCCAAGACTAGAGAGACGCGCGCCGGATTGTCACAATTGACTCTGTCCCACGCCGATAGATAGGTGACGCTAGCGTTCAACTGACTACTGCACTCCGACATATATAATGATAAAAATAAATTTCAGACACTATATTTTGCACTTTACGACAGTTATACATCGATATATTTCCAATAGATAGTAAATATTTAGACAGTTATCGTATCAACAATGGATATAAGATTAGAATCATATTACACGCCATTTAGATAATAGGCTACTTTTAAAGGATAAGAGAAATTGTATAAATTGACCAGTCTTAGTTAACCCTGCAGCTGCTGCGCTGTCGTAAAATTTACGACAAATACATATAGGGGTTTATTGGTTGTGTTGTTCCAAGAGAAACATGTGTAGAGAATCCACTTGCAGTTTTGGTAGAATTTGGACAACAAACAAGCAAAGGAATGAATAAAGCCTAAAAATAGGCTAAATTCAATTAGTTATATGTAAACGCCATTCTACAATACAAGTAATGTGCACTAATTGCAATGATTACAGTTCATATAAGTACATTACTCATTTAAAGGTGGTCCTTTATTGTAATTAACGTAACTTTTTCATAAATAAGTATAAGTTTCTGAAATATTTGCATATATAATTACTTAAAAAGTAAGTAGCAGCCCATTAACGTCCCACTACTGGGCACAGGCCTCCTTACTCCGAGGAGCGAGGGTCTTTACAGCATAGACCCACCACGCTGCTCCACTGCGGATTGACAGGCATAGTACTCCTTCACTCTCATCGTCCGGTGTGACGGCAATCCGACACGACCAGAGAGAGATCAGGCGCAGGACCGACGCCTTAACGTGCTCTCCGAGGCACGGGGGTAGATCACACCGCGAACTTCCCAACTTCGGGCAAATATTGAGAAAATCGTATTAGAAAACTCTATATTGATTTTTGAATTGGCCCGACCTGGGACTCGAACCCAGGACCTCATGCCTGTAGTCGAACATGCTAACCACTAGGCCAATGAGGCAGTTTATTTTTTATAATTACTTATCTCGTCCTTTTTCTACTTGTAATGGTAAAACACCAACTGTGGTATTGTTTAATTGAAAAACCCATTTAAGGGTAACTGTTTTTATAACAAAAGAATTCTAGAGATGTCACTTAACAAATTTAAACTACTTGTTATAAGAAAATTAGGTAGATGATAAACATCTACCTAATTAAAGCATGGGAGTGAATGAAATGATCTAATTTAAATAAATTTATATTATATTGTTATGGTAAAAAAAGGATACCCGCGTAGGATCCCTCGTACATATTCATAGTCTTACATTGGAATTTATGTATTGAAAAAGCTATAAAAAATGCACACAAATGAAGTAAAACTAAAGCTATTTATATATTTTGTAACAAAAGTAAACAGTTTCGAACAAAATTCATTAATAATTCTATACAGATACGGTCGATCACACTTTTCGTAACGCTCTTGTTACCAGCTTTCTCCCCACGTCAAGCGTGCCTAAAGAAGTTTTACTTCAGAAAATAATTATTACATTTTCACTGAATTCACAAAAAACTTAATGTAATATAACACCAGTTGACGAAAGTTCTTTAATATCACCTTCGGAGTTTATGCGAGGAAAAGCTTGTATTTTATTTATTACTTAATGCACACAAAATATTATAAGAAGATAATAACAAATAATAAAATAAAAATGTATACAAAGGCGGCTTCTATTTAACTTACTTGAATAATTATTTGCATTTGATAAATTTGTTGTCGTAAAAAGTACGACGTGCGTCTATTCGAGACTTTTAGGCCTGCATGAAAGTAAATGTTTAATTATTAATACATTAGTTCAATACTGTATTGGTGTATCCTCAATGACTATATTGTTTTAAGATAAGGTGATGCTATTTGGCCTTAACTGTAAAACCAATGAATCATTTTTAGAGTCAACAATACAATAATTTATATTTGCATTTATTGTTATCATTTATTTATTTTAAACTATGCATAATTTGTTACGTGTCGACGTTTTTTTTCAAGAATCAACCTAAAGACTTTTGACCTTTTAGATAATGCTACAGGAAATTTAGTAGTCTAAGAGGTTATTTTATATCCAGTAAAATTGGGAATATCAGTTATTCTGGCTAAGCTCCGTAACTTAGTCTGATTTTGACTGAACTTTCACTGAAAAATAGCTTAGCTTATATACTACTACCTGTAGCACATCTATACTAATATTATAAAGAGGAAATTTTCCCATTTTGTATTTTTGTATGTGACGAAAAATCTCAAAAAGTAGTGGACCGATTTTAATAATTGGTCTTTGATTAGAAAGCTACATTATCACTGAGTAACATAGGCTATATTTAGTACTAGATCACTATAGAAATCTTTAGAAATTCCTATTAAAACCAACCGAAGGTGTAAAAAAATTAGCCATAAAATGTCTTTCATCGCATACGCTGTGAAGAGTATTAATGATAGGACAAAAAAATGTTCGACAATATTATAGAATATATCAATATCTACAAAAAACTTCGCGAGACAATATTTCTAACTATTATAGTTACGTCACTATAACTAATTTAACAAATTGATAGAAATGCCGATCAAAATTAGACCGTGTTATCCACATCATTTATAAATTTTTATCCAAATAAATAATTTAATATTCAAGACTGTCTCAATACCTGATGATTACTTTTTGAATTATTGAAATCGGATGTTCCATTCAAAAGATATCATGAAATTGAAATAAAGATACATGCCGGCGGCGGCCGCTACGCAGCGCATCGAGTAACTAACTCGACGAGAGAGGGGCAGTGCGGGAGAAGGTGGTGTACCATTATGAACTAGGTTACCTTACGCTGTGGACGAAAGCGACATTGAATATTTCGAGTTTCAAAGAAGTTCCACTTCTGATATATGTACTTTGAACGCACACACTTTTTTATTGCTGTTGATAAGAACGCCTGTTAGTAAGATAATTTATCTAGTCATGGTTTCTACATGGCATTTTACTAACACGGTATTTTATTGCTTAGCTGGTACCGTAACTAACTGGAGCCGTGGACTTGTATCTGTCCAGACATAGATACATATGTCACGCCTCATTTCCATATGGTTAGGCAGAGACCACATCCTTCCACTTGCCACGATCCTTGCATATCTCCTTAGCTTCTTTCATTCTCATCAAACCTTTCATACAAGTTAGTCGGTTTAGAGTACTCTTGAACTGGCTCTTATTTAAAATGTCCTGGATTTAATCCAGAAACGTTTGCTTTGGTCTTCCCTTTCCAACTTTCCCATTCTCTCTTGATTCGTCCTTTTTGTCAGGCTCTTTTCATTATCTCTACGTGCCCAACATACCTTTCTCAATTCTAGCCTTTTTTTTATTGCTAACAGATTAGCGCTTGACTGTGATCTCACCTGATGATACAGTCTAAGATGGAAACGCGCTAATCTGGTTAGTGGCGATATGCCCCTTATTGTTTCTACACAGCATCGTACCGGAACACAAATCTCTTTGTTTGGCGGTACGTTTTTCTGGTAGGGTGGTAACTAGCTACCAGTTCAGGCTCAGTCAAATTCGAAAATACAATTTCCTAAATTCGTCCTACTGAGGATCGAACCCGGTAGCTCAGCTAGCAAAGCTTATACTCGCATCACTGCGAGGCCGTTAAAATAACGAAGTATATCGCAATTAAGCCAGTGAAGCCAACTTTGTATATTTGGAGCTCTCTATTAAAGTAACGCTTTTATCGTGAATACGTTTTTAAAATCGTATCCATAGGGAAACGAATGATAACAAAATCAGGGGGTACCGTTTGGTGTTGCAGCTACATATCCATCACCTCCATCCGAAATTCATTTCACCACTGGATAGCTAAAAAATCAATGAATAAAAATGTAGAAGGTAGTAGCTCATTAACGTCTCTGCTGGGCACAGGCCTCCCACTCATATGTGAGGGTTTTTTAAGCATAGAGCCACCACACTACTCCACTGAGGATTGGCAGGCTTAGTACACAAGTGTACTCTCCATTCCTTCCTCTCATAGTCCGATATGAGGGGAATCCGACACTCGCGGAAAGAGATCAGGCTCAGGCCCGACAGCTTATCGTGCTCTCCGAGGCACAGGGTGGAGTACACCGCTAACTTCCTAACTTCAAGCACATATTGAGAAAATCTTAATTTAAAACTCTATCGATATTTAAAGTGGCCCGACCCGGGGACTAGAACCCAGGATCTCATGTCTGTAGCCAAACATGCTAGCCACTAGACCAAGATTACGCTAAATAAGGACTGTAACACATATTTTATATAGAAGCTATTACCCGTTACGAGACATTCACGTACAACAAACGGCCATTAAATTTTTTATATTTGTTTATGGCTATTCTAGTATCGTTGCGTGTTTATATTCAACTCAATTTCAATTCAATTAAGTAAATTGATCACCACGGTGTCGGATACACCCTCCCTAAGGGATATTAATTTATAAATATATATGTGAAACACAAAAAAAAATACTACTTATTTACCTTATTCATTAGAATGATTACTTTAATAATAAATCGCGTGAGAATGACTGAATCGATCTAATTGAATTTGCTCAAATGAAGAGTATACATAGGGAGTCACCGCCATATTGGCCTTGGCTGCGCAGCTAAGCGCCTTTCTCTTTACACACATTCCGAAACCGACTGTAAATAAAGTTTCACTAAAAACAATCTCAGTTTTATACCAATTTAGTTTAACCTTTATTATTTTAGTATCTATATAAGTATGTTCATGGTTTTGTCAGGATCTCATATCAGACCTTAAGAGCGAAACGAGTGGAAAGTTTGAAGACCTCATAGTGGCTCTGATGACGCCGCTTCCTCAGTTCTATGCTAAGGAGCTCCATGACGCCACTGCGGGCATCGGGACCGATGAAGATGTCCTCATTGAAGTCATGTGCACCATGTCCAATCATGAGATTCACGTCATCAAACAAGCATATACTGCAAGTAAGTTTTATCTAACTTTTATCGCTTCACGACTTTTCTCAATCGCACAAATAGTATATTACGTCCCTAGGGTCGAAAGTATGACACTGCTGCCGGGTGGCAGTGTCATACTTTCTTCCCGCGGTCCGTATATTCATTCTCTCTACGTGCCCAAACCATATAAGCATACCATTCTTAATTTTGTACGTACGTACGAGTACACATACCTGGGACATATAGTTCAGTTAGGTAGGTCCAATTTCGAGAAGGAGGTCAACCGCCGAATCCAACTCGGTTGGGCAGCGTTCGGGAAACTACGCCAGATATTTTCGTCCGATATCCCTCAGTGCCTGAAGACCAAAGTCTTCGAACAGTGCTTGTTGCCAGTGATGACCTACGGTTCTGAGACGTGGTCGTTGACCATAGGCCTCATGCGAAAGTTCAGAGTCACTTAGCGTGCGATAGAGAGGGCTATACTCGGAGTTTCTCTACGAGATCGAATCAGGAATGAAGCGATCCGTAGTAGAATCAGAGTCACCGACATAGTCCTACGAATCGCGAACTTGAAATGGCAATGGACGGGGCACATAGTCCAAAGGACCGATGGATGTTGGGGCCCGAAGGTACTGGAGTGGCGACCCCGCGCCGAACGGCGCAGTGTAGGCAGACCCCCTACAAGGTGGACCGATGATATAAAGCGGGTCGCCGGTAGCCGCTGGAGCCAGGCGGCGCAAGATCGGGCCTTGTGAACGTCATTACGAGAGACCTATGTCCAGCAGTGGACGTCCATCGGTTGAAGCGACGACGACTACGAATAATATTCTTTTATGCAACAAAAAGAGCCAAATACACAATCTGTTTACAAGAAATGAAATCAAACTTGTAATGCCATGTTTTACAGTGACGAAGGCTCAGAAATCATCTTTAGAATCATCTGTAGTTTGTACATTGGTAACAAATCTACCACCGGTTCGAAAAGTTGAAGCCGCTGGTAAGAAACCGGCAAGAAACTCAGCGGTTACACTTTTAAATATAGTTTTGCAGGTTACAATGTGTTTAGCTTTCAATGCAACTGGAATCAAATCCGTATGCCTTTTATAAAAGTATGTTTTTGATATATTTTTTAAAATTATTTGATTTTTGAACCTTTTTCGCTCTGAAACATGGCATTGACGTTTGAGACGTTGCTGTGAGGATTGATGTTTCTTTGAATTTATCTCTTAGAGAAGCACGAGATCCTAATTGATATATGGCACTTATTGCTCTTTTTTGTAAAATAAAAATAGTTTCACTGGCACTTGCCATAACATAACAGTAGTATCTACTTATCTGATGCTAAATCATATGGTTGATAATTTTGGTAATATTTGAAAATCAATTCGTATTCAAGTCGATCAAAAGGCGTCGTAATGGCGAGTGTTTCATAGACTTTCCGTCGCCATGCAATGGGCTACTCTCA
Organism: Elymnias hypermnestra; assembly: GCA_015832385.1. Classification (NCBI taxonomy): domain Eukaryota; kingdom Metazoa; phylum Arthropoda; class Insecta; order Lepidoptera; family Nymphalidae; genus Elymnias; species Elymnias hypermnestra. The sequence goes on from JACTOM010000925.1 coordinate 6,279,217, forward strand.
CTTTGTTTGTAAGGGATATATACGGATATCTAGGTCAGTGTAGTTAAAAACGTGACTGGACATATTGATTCTTTATTTTTGTTGTGAAACTTCTTTATGGCACGATAGGGAAAATTTACGTTAAGCGAGATACAAGTTCGTGTATAAGTGTTTGTTGGGTCTTTACTCAGACATACTTTACATACAAAAAATGATGACAAAATACTTATACATACATAGCATCACGCCTCATTTCCATCGGGTAGGCAGAGACCACGTCCTTCCACTTTCCGCGATCGTTGCATACCTTCGCTTCTTCTATTCTCATTAAATCTTTCACACAAGTTCGTCGATTTAGAGTACTCTTGACCTGGCCCTTATTTCAAATGTCCTGGATTTGGTTCTGGAACGTTCGCCTTGGTCATCCCCTTTCAACTTCCCCATTCACTCTTGACTCGTAAATCCTTTTTGTCAGTCTCCTTTCATTCATTCTCTCTACATGCCCAAACCATCTAAGCATACCTTTCACAATTTTAGTCCCTACATCTTCTTTTTTACCACAACTTTCTCTTATCACACTATTTCTTACTCTGTCGCTCTGTTTTAATCCACTCATACTTATCAACGCGATCATCTCTACCGTATTTATTTTATTTTGTGATTCTTCTGCCATGCCCTTCTTTCATCGCTTCTTTCATCGTTAATAGTACTGTTGACCTGGCCCTTATTTAAAATGTCCTGGATTTGGTCCAGGAACGTTCGCCTAGATTTTCCCTTCCGACTTTCCCATTCACTCTTGACTCTATAAGGCCATTTTGTCAGTCTTCTGTTATTCATTCTCTCGACGTGCCCAAACCATCTAAGCATATCTTTTCAATTTTAGTCTTTACATCTTATTTCATACCCCAATTTATTTTGTAAATACTTATAGATGAATTTAAAACCATAAAGAAATCACGAGAAGTAAAATACCTCTTACCAGTTGCGCGCTTTTCCAAATTAGACTTACCATCAGGTGAAATCATTGAATTTCTATAAAAAGTGAGAAAACACTTTAACGTAGACAAAGTCATGATCATCAGCTCGTTGAAAATAAGTGAAGGATACAAACAATTTCGAAACACAATAATAAGGATTGTTACCGTGAATCTAAGACTGAGGAAAACATCCTTGGATTATAATGAACTCCTTCCTTCACAGCTAATGATCCTTACTTAAGGATTTCTTGTAGTAAGGTATGGTATCTTCCATACACACTTTAGAGACAGGTTATTCCATTAAATAATATTTTATGTAAATACTTAGTATTATATGAAGCCACGTCCATGACTGGGCTTATTGTTGAATAATACAATTTGTAAGTTTAATTTCTTAGGCAAGCAAATACAAAATGTAAGATTCTATTTTATTTTATTTAGCAATAAGCATAGATAATATCAGATAGTAGAGCAATATGCTTCGTACGTTTGTATATACAAAGGAAACATTAAATCGTCAAAGGCTTATTGCTACAAAAAATGTATTTTTTCTAAGCTCATTGCTACAAAACAATGGAAAATTTCTTGTTTCAAGCAGGCAATGCAAGAATTGAGGTTTTTATTTTTTTATGCAGCAATAAGTGTAGATAATGTCAGATAGTGGAGCAATATGCTTCGTACGTTTGTATATACAAAGGAAACATGAAGTCGTCAAAGGCTTATTGCTACAAAACATGTATTTTTTCTAAGCTCATTGCTACAAAACAATTGAAAATTTCTTGTTTCAAGCAGGCAATTCAAAAATTCAGGGTATTACTGTTTTATGCAGCAATAAGTGTAGATAATGTCAGATAGTGAAGCAATATGCTTCGTACGTTTGTATATACAAAGGAAACATTAAATCGTCAAAGACTTATTGCTACAAAAAATGTATTACTTCTAGGCTCATTGCTACAAAACAATGAAAAATTTCTTGTTTTAAGTAGGCAATTCAAAAATTCAGGTTATTATTGTTTTATGCAGCAATAATTGTAGATAATGTCAGATAGTGGAGCAATTTGCTTTCTACCTTTGTATGCATTTAGTCGTCAAAGACTTTTTGCTACATAAAGAAATGTATTTTGTCTAAGCACATTACTACACAAGACAATGACAAATTAAATGTTTTAATCAGGCAGATCAAAAATACATATTTTTATTGTCATATGCAGCATTGTTTTGAAGGCGGTTTTTTTTGTTAAAATTTCTATTTATTTTTTCATTTTTAGTGAATCTGAAGTAAACTAGCAAATTTGTCTCAATATGTGTACACCTAAAAACGTGTTGCGATGCAGCAACAAACGTAAGCTCATTGCTATTTGATTAAAGACACTTATATTTTCTGCCATAAACCGCACCGTTACTGTAAGCCGTTGAGGAGATCCATTGATCTTCATATTTAACTACGACTAGCACTTGACCATACCGAAGTTACGGTAGGTGACTCAAATATCTGGATAGCCTATAGAAGATTCTGTCGAGTATCCTTCATTTGCTCCTAAGAATTGAAGAGTTCCGTCACTTTGTCATGGATTCCATCATCAGAAACTAACCAAACTATCACGAAACAACCCTTGGAGTATATCCTTTCCAATAAAAAAGAAACATCGAAATCAATTGACGTGATCTTGAGTTATTCGTCCATTTGTTGCGCACATGCTTAATGCCAATTTACCATTTATCCGGTTTTCTCATGGATGCCATCATCAGAACTGGATTAAAAGAAAATGGGACCCTATGACGAGCACCACCTTTCATTAAAAAAAATACAAAAAAAATAAAGTCGGTTAATAATGTGTAAATATAAATTATGTTTTAGGCAAGCAAATCATAGATTCACATTATTATTATCATATGTTGCAAAAAACGTAAATAATGTCGAAATAAGCGATATATTATAGACTTTTTGTAGATATTATTACGTTCTATAATACTGTAGAACATTTTTTTGTTCTATCATCAATAGTTTCCCCATCATTTCCATGCCCTTGTTCCACTAGGTGGGGTCGGCACAGCATGTTTCCTCTCGCCACATCACTCTATCAGCTGACATTTCTACATTCACACCCCTTACACACATATCCTCTTTCACACAGTATATCCACATTTTTTTGGTCGCCCATTCTCGGCCCTGCCCCTCACCATCATATTTAGGGCTCTCTTGCATAATCTAATCAAATAAAAGTATTTATCTTACATTTTTCCAAATGATTATATCCATGTTATAAATAGATTACACCATACGCAGTTTGTTTATGTTTAAACTGGTTGCAGGCGTACAGTGGCTTTGAACTTGACTGTGTAGCCTTGGGTTCTATAACCAGTTTAAACATTGTAATTGGCAATGGTAACATTAAAAATTCTGTCGATATTGGACAGCTGTGTAACTGTACTCATCTCAACTGTACAACAAATCTCATATATATACGAAAACATGTTCATGTAATCATAATAAGACTCTTTGGTCTTTGGTGCTTAACACGTTTTCTCTAATACTACACACCTGACTGTATATAATGAATGAATAAATGTTATGTCTTCTTGGTGTTCAGAAGACGGGATGTTTAGAGAATAGATAGATTGTTTAAGCGCTGGTTGAAAAAGTCGACAAAGATAACTGCTCTTTGCTCGTAAAAGGTGTATTTCGCTGTGCCAAGATGATTTTAGTTGATGAGCGTACGTTACGAAAGTGCAATTTTAAAATGTGTCCGTTATGACCACAGACTGTGTTATGTATTCTGATCATAGATCACAGTCCCCCCCCCCCAATTAGCACCACCCTAGCGTTCAACGTGAAGACTGTAGTGGACAGATGTTGTTGAACGCTCGTGTGATCACCCCTTTCTTCGTTTTTAATTCGGCAACTCATCCGAGGGAGTTGCCACCGTAGTATATTTCGGTCACTCGTTCCTGCAGCCACAGCAGCGTAGGTTGACTGTGGTCCCTTAAGATGATAAGTGCCCCTAGATCCAGCTTGCTGGCGGATCATGTCCACTTTGATTGGTCTGTAGAAGTGACGTTTGATTATCGATGCTAAAAATGTTGGCAGTTTCTCAATTCGCACGAGCATCCGGCTCGAAGGACCACTTGTTATGCCCTCTCGGTGTTCAGTAGACGGGATTTAGATTGTTCAAGCGCTGGTTAGGTTAGGTCTTAGGTCCTCTATCATTTTAACTCTATACCTTTGATATACCTATTTTAGGAAACTACAATTGACGACTAAGCTATAAGAATGTTCAAACTGCAGTAAACAAAGTCCATAATTGACAAAGAAATGGCGAATAAGATATTTATCAATTTAATTTACTTAAGAACATAATTCCCTATGGGCTGTCACTCAAGTGACACCGCTAGGCATAGCTATGCTGTTTATACATAAGCGAAATAAAATTTAGAATTTAAAACCTAAGTTAGCAGCGTGCTCACTGAAGGCAGTCTTTTTGTAGCAAGCAATCTTTTCCACACAATTCTTGTATTAATGCATGCTTAATAAATTAGTTACTACATGATTGACTCGAACTTTAATATAGTGAATCTGTTAGAGATGTGGACGCTTACTACCTCCTCCTCATTTCAATAGTGATCGCTAATTTGGTATATAATACTACGGGATAGGGGATTTCCTATATTACGTCATATTAGTATACCTTTCAATTTATTTATATGTGTAAATCATTATTCGATGTAAAAACATCGATCGGATTCTTGTGACGTCACACGTTCGTGAGTCATCAATAAAACGTTGTGAAAGAGGAAAATATACTGGGTCGATGCCAAACGCCTGGCAAGCGTCAATTTCTACTGTGTAGTAGATATTTTTTTACTAACATAACCGAGGAACTGTTCGTAGGATTTTCCTGTTCACTGTTTTATTGAAGTCATCTACCGTCTCTTGGATAACTATTAAAATATCGGAACAATAAATCTAGAAATATATTGAAATACATAATTAACACTTGAAATGTTTGTAAACATTTGTAAACAAAATTGGTTAACATTTCTAACAAATACAATCATTTGTGAGAATGAATGAAAGGAGACTGACAAACAGGATTCATGAGTCCAGAGTGAATGCGAAAGTTGGAAGGGGAAGNGAGGAAAATATACTGGGTCGATGCCAAACGCGTGGCAAGCGTCAATTTCTACTGTGCAGTAGATATTTTTTTACTAACATAACCGAGGAACTGTTCGTAGGATTTTCCTGTTCACTGTTTTATTGAAGTCATCTACCGTCTCTTGGATAACTATTAAAATATCGGAACAATCAATCTAGAAATATATTGAAATACATAATTAATACTTGAAATGTTTGTAAACATTTGTAAACAAAATTGGTTAACATTTCTAACAAATACAATCAGTTGGAAGGGGAAGACCAAGGTGAACGTTCCTGGGTCAAATCTAAGACATTTTAATTAAGGGCCAAGTCAAGAGTACTCTAAACCGACGAACTTGTATGAAAGGTTTAATGAGAATGATAGAAGCGAAGGAGATATGCAAGGATCGTGGCAAGTGGAAGGATGTTGTCTCTGCCTACCCCGAAGGGAATGAGGCGTGATGCTGTGTATATATGTATTAGTAAACATGTATGCAGGCGACAGCAGGGTATGCGAAGAGTGCAGAAGCCCGTTCAGTCCTTTAACTGCGAGCCGATGCCATGTTTTCAATTGTTATAATTGTTTATTAACAATTCTATCAGTGTAAGAGCACTCAAAATATGTAACAATTTGTAACATAATTCCTAACATTTGAAAATGTTTGAAAACAAGGTGCCAATGACAACTATCAAATCGGTTGGTAAAAGCGATAGGATCGCTCACGGATTTTCCGCGATATTATTGAAAGTATTCGACCGATTAAATTGAAATTCGGCATAGATATTCCTTACGCGACGTAGCCTCTTACTAAGAACGGGTATATCCATATTCCTACAGGATCGGGGTATGTAAGCGAAAGTCTATCACCTACAACGAAATTTCGAAAACTAATCCATCGCTCGGTTTTAAATTCGACATATAGTTTCCTTTCGCGATGTAGACGCTCAGCAAAATCGGACTTATACTATCACAATATCCGTTGAAATCGCGTGTAACAACTTGTATAAAAAACTTACTTTATTAAGATAATATCTTCCGTACATCGATGATAGTTTTCTCAAGATAACTAATTAGAACGAGATATATTCCAATCCAGCGGAGTTTCCCACGTAGTTTCCGATGTCGTGGGAATTTGGGCATCTCATCTATCTGTACGTAAACTGAGTCATTATTGCTATTATTTCAGTCTGGTGCGTAAAGCTTTACTCAGATGTTTATATGATGTCCAAAACCAAATTATGTTAAACGTATGACTCATACTCTTTCTCTTAAAGCCTCCTACATATATATCTGTTATTTTCAGTGTACGGAACTCTGCTCGAGGATGACTTACGCGGTGACACGTCAGGAAACTTTAAGAGGCTGATGACGTCATTGAGTATGGTAATTATACTTTTTGTATACGAATTGTTGTCTATAATTAGACATACATAATAGGTTTGTTATCACTGACGCATCAGACACGTCATATCGCGTCATAAAAATGACAAAGCGGTCCTAATTATGTATAGTGGTATTCTAGTTTAAATATGTCTTTTAGATTTACCTGCCTTATGTTATACTATATATCCTTTATATATTATACAATCTTATAACCTGAGGACCTCATAGGAAAAATTTAGGTGACTGCATTTCTAATTTGTCTAATCCAGCACTGGTGGAGAGCTTCAGCCATGACTAGTTATCAACCTAACATATGTGTCGCCAAACAAAAAGATTGTGATCTTATGTAGAGACTATGAGAAGGAAATAAGTATAATCAAGAAAGCTTACATGTCAATGAATCTACCACCAGTTCTGAATGTCGATATCTACTGAGAAGAATCTCTTTTGGATTATGCGTGAGAAATATCACCCATTGAAATACAATTCCACTACATAGCACACTGCCAACTTCCCAACTTTGGTAAAATATTGAGAAAATCTTAATAGAAAACTCAATATCGAACCCAGGGTTTCATGTCTGTAGTCGAACATGCCAACCACTAGACTAATGAGGCAGTTCAACATCAATTAATTCTCTTTATGCCAGATTTTGTAAACTTATAAATAGCTGTAGAAGTAATATAGATAGAATGTTAAATGTTCAATAAGATACTATATATTGTAATGTACGGTAGTCATATGATATTTGTATTAACTTCATGCATGTGCTGTTAACCTTTAATTAAATTGCTACATTTACATAAAAAGAAAGTTAGGACTTTCTAGAAATATATATATATATATGCTAGAGCATATATATTTATTTATAAACTTTATTGCACAGAGTGCAAACGGCGGGCTTAAAGCTACAAAGCTTTATCTACCAGCCAACCCTTCTTGTGTTAGAAAAGTCGTTGGTAGATGTGCATTACAGTGTTAAAGAAAGAATACAGAGATAGACAGAAATAAAGAAAAATAAGATAAAAAAAAAAAAAAAATTAATAATAACTAAAGCTAGGTGTAAACTATAACATAAGCAGCAGTGGTAGCAACACCATAATTGATTGGAAAAAAAAAAAAAAAAAAAAAAAAAAGCGATAATAGTTGTAGTTGAGGTCATTCAAGCAGTGATGTACTTCTTAAGAAAATGCCTTTTTAGTTGGGCTTTAAATGAATGTATTGAGGTGGCTTTTCTTATCTCTTGCGGCAGCTCATTCCACAGACGAACTGCACTGACTGTAAACGAATCATGTTTAAAACCTGTGCGGTGAGCGGGTACAGTCAGTAGCAGATTTCCAGCAGATCGCAACTCTCTTTCATGCACGTTTGAGCCTAAGCTGAACCTTCCTTGAAGGTAGTCGGGAGCAGCTGGATTGTTGAGAATGGTGAAGAGCAGACAGAGAATTCTCAAACCTTTCTCCTATATTTCTTCCCTAATAAAATGAAAGTAATTTGTTGGTGAACCTTTAATAAATAAACATTAAATATAACACACAATTATCATTAAGACACATTGATAAGAGCTAGCTTTTAAATAAGAGCTTAATAAACTTACATGTGAATGAATCTACCCCAGGTTCGGAATGTCGATATCTACTGAGAAGAATTCGGCAAAAAACTTTATAGTTACTCTTTTGGATTACGTGGGATAAATACAATGCCACTATTAAAATCGTTTAACATTAAATATAACACATAATTATCACTGAGACTTGTTTTTGTTTTTGGAGAGCAACGCGTGTCAGAAATGAATATAATCAGTATAATAGTAATATACATACATGCATAGCATCACGCTTCATTCCCATAGGGGTAGGTTCAGTAGTTTTGGCGTGAAATTGGATCTGATAGAATTACTCTCCTACATACATATCATCACGCCTCATTCCCATAGGGGTAGGCAGAGACAATATCCTTCCACTTGCCACGATCCTTGCATATCTCCTTCGCTTCTTTCATTCTCATTAAATCTTTTATACAAGTTCGTCGGTTTAGAGTACTCTTGACCTAGCCCTTATTTAAAATGACCTGGATTTGGTCCTCGAACGTTCGCCTTGGTCTTCCCCTTCCAATTTTCCCATTCACTCATGACTCATAAATCCTTTTTGTCAGTCTCCTTTTATTCATTCTCTCATTCCCTTCATTTTAATACCATTTCTTCGGAATGTCGATATCTACTGAGAAGAATCCGTCAAGAAATAGTTACTCTTTTGTGTTATGCGGGAGAAATATCAACCTTTGAAATACAATGGCACTATCAACATTGATAAACATTAAACATAACACACAATTATCATTAATAAGAGCAATGTTTTAATTTAAAAAATACACTTGAATTTGTTATAAAATTAAAAACACAGTAACTGATAGTTAATATTGATTAAAATTGAGAGCTGAACTAACTTCTCAAATACAGAACCTTTTATAACTTAAAATAATAGCTAATTACATCTCACCACTAATCACAGTGTTTCCCTCCAAGTACCTTTGTTAATTATCATATTTAATATAAAACTACCATTTAGCTTCAATATCTGATACAAAGCACCCCACGCTTTTAGAACAGTGACATTAAATATTTTCGTCAGTAATTTAATTGTTAATTCTACTTTTTAGTTTTACTATCTTCAAAAGCGTGTTTTTTTACTGTTCTTTATTTATGTATATATATAAAAAGCAATTGTTGTTCGTTTGTTTCGCGAAATTGTGGTTTCTATTATATTCCAAGCATATTTTCCCTGGGTTTTTACATATAATTCAAAACAGTCCAGCTTTTATTGAGTTTTACTGAAACGAACGAACAACAATTCATTTTATTTATTTATTCGCTTTATTGTACGTCACTGTTACATACCAAATAGAGTAAAACTTATAGTAAGAGACGGCTTGACAAAAGGCGGTCTTATCGCTTATAGCGATCTCTTCCAGACAACCTTAAAAACAAAGAAAGACAGTAAACGAAAAGGTAGGCGATGTACGTAATGACATTTATTTATGTAGATTAGTAAAACAATACAATTAATTCCAGGGTAACAGATCTGAAGACTTCCATGTGGATCAAGGAAGGGCAAGGGAGGATGCTAGAAGCTTGTTACAAGCAGGTATTGTATCAACATTTATATATTGCCTATCGGCTAAAAGCATATACATTTATTTACATATTCAAAATATAAGGATAATTTTTCTATTACAAGCCAAGCGTGCGAGTAAAAGATCTCAACAAGCGATAGAGAGGCGCAATCGGCCTAAGTCCATTATTTATTACAACTACAATTGTCCATCAATGTGTTTTTATAGCGTTATCACGTCAAACTATTGTCCATAAATAGATTACATACAACCAGTTAATTTGATAAAAGATTTTTCTGTCTTAATTATCAAGAAAACGCTCGTGATCCTAACGGGGGTACCAAATGACCCCAGTTTATTTGTATGGAAATCTGAAAGAAAGTTATCGGAACATCACATACATAGCGTTGCGCTTCCATGAGCCGTACAAAACTCCAAAACGAAACGTTGTACATGTGTCTCGCTCGTTCCTTACATTTACCGCGTCTGTTTGAGCGAGAGAAATGTCATGTCATTAATCAGACAAAAAAAACGTGCTAATAGGAATGTACAATTTGGGATTTTGTTATCAAAAACGACATTTTTAAAAGATTGCGCTTTCAATTATAAACAAAGGTTTCTTTATAATGCTCTTATGATTACGACAAATGTAAGTAACTTCTAAAACTCACGTTATTACATTAATTTCACCCATGGGGATTTCAACGGGCTGCGTATATTTACATGGCCTAGGCATTTGACACAGTGTCAATTACTAATCTCATTCAAAAGTTAAAAATTCGTGGTATACAAAGTCAACAGCTGAAACTACTAAGTGGTTACCTAACGGACAGATATTAGTGTGTTAAAGTAAATGGGTACAACAGTGAACCTTCTCTCGTTATTTATGGAATACCCCAAGGAAGTATCCTAGGGCCCACTCTCTTCCTTGTCTATATTAACAGTCTTTGTAATGTCAATTTACTCAATGGGCAAGTATTCTCATTTGCGGATGATACAGCTTTGGTTTTTAAGAGTAAAGCATGTGAAGAAACCATTCTTAATGTACAGAAGGAATTAGATAAAATATTCAACATTCTGTTCTAGGTGAACTCCGTTTGGGTACAGACGAATCGGTGTTCAACGCGGTGCTCTGTTCCCGTTCGTTCCCGCAGCTGGCTGCTATATTCCAGGAGTATCAGTTCCTGACAGGCCACGACATCGATGACGCCATCAAGTCTGAGTTCTCAGGGGATCTAGAGAAGGCACTGCGAGCTATCGGTATGTATACTTTTGAACATGTGTTGAATGACCTTGAGACGTCCCTTCAAGTAAAATTCATTCTTACATCGTTGTTTGTAAGTCGAAATTTAATCCTAAGATCGCGCTGCAAAATTGTTACGTTCATTTGTAGTGAATCGGCATAAAATTTTAACGTTAACGTTTTTGATGATTCTTATTTTATATAAAAGGTGGTGCTTTCCGTGTAGTGCCAGTTTTTTTAGTACAGTTCTGATGATCGCAACCATGAGAAAACCATTTAAGTCTTAAATTTGCATTGAATACGTGACGCCGACTGCAAATATAATAAGGATATTATAGAAATTATTTGTGAGACCTTAAAGTACTCCAATATTTTTCACTTAGGACAATTCTAAAAAAGAATACTCAATTATTTTTTTCCCTTTTAGAGCATATTAATTTGTTGTTATGGAGACAAAGCAAGCTGTCATTACATTAACTGTTTAATGTAATGACAGCTTAATTTTTTGGAGAACTATCTTCATTCTAAGCGGTCATGTTTTTTTACAGTGAAAGTAGTCCGCAATAAGCCGTTGTTCTTCGGGGAACGTCTCCACAAATCTATGAAGGGTTTGGGCACCAATGACCGTCAGCTGATCCGCATCATGGTGACCAGGTGCGAGGTGGACCTTGGGGACATCGCGGAAATGTTCCAGTCTAAGTACGGGGAATCCCTGCAGAGCTGGATTGAGGTATGTATTAATTTTTTTAGTTTAGTTAAAAAACACATCAACATTCCATACCTGCCAGTAACCTGTCTGCAATAAGAAAGATACTTGTTAGTAACCTATCAGCAATAAAAGAGCTTTTAAGGCTTTTAATTTATAAATCCAGCAATGACTAGTATTATTGTACTATTTGATAAATTTTAACCAGGTTAATTAGTTCAGAAGCCAACTAAACTAATTATCCAAATTAACCGGTTAAATGTATTGAACATTTTACTTTACTTACTTATCATATTATTATGAAAAATTTGGCAATTAGTTGTTGTATATTTATAATGAAAAGTATGTATGGTTTAAGAATGAATGAATTACTCATCAAATGTTTACTCTACGCTGATGATCAAGTAAAACTTTTACTAATAATAATAAATATTATGAATTAAGCTTTGAAAGGGAAAGGAATGAAAGTGAATGTAAACAAAATGAAAGTTATGCTTTTTGAAAAAGATGAATCTATGATGAAAGGCAATATTTTGATAGATGGGGAACAAGTGGAAGAGGTGAAAGAATTTGTATACTTGGGATCTAAGTTTTCAAAAGATGGAAAATGTGAAAGTGATATTGAAAGGAGAGTGAATTCCGAGAATATGGCAAATGGTGCACTGCACGCTTTTATGAATAGCCAGATGGTGTCTCAAAGGGCTAGACTGGCTGTGCATGCTGGAGTGTTGGTGCCAACACTTATGTATGGTACTGAATGGTGGGTATGGCAGTAGCATAAAAGTAAAATAAATGCGGTAGAGATCAGAGCGTTGAGAAGTATGAATGGATTGAAACTGCATGACAAAGTAAGAAATAGTGTGATAATAGAAAAAAGTGGTTTAAAAGAAGATGTAGTGTCTAAAATTGAGAAAGGTATGCTTAGATGGTTTGGGCACGTAAAGAGAATGAATAGAAGGAGACTGACTAAAATGATTTATGAGTCAAGAGTGAATGCGAAAGTTGGAAGAGGAAGACCAGGACGGGACAGTTTAATGAGAATGAAAGAAGCGAAAGAGATATGCTAGGATCGTGGCAAGTGGAAGGACGTGGTCTCTGCCTACCCCGAAGGGAATGAGGCGTAATGCTATGTATGTATGTAATTTAGGTAATTGTAATTTGACTGTAATTACAACACTATAGTAACTGTCCAATGACTATCCATATATAATCACCCTATCAATTGAAGAACCTATATTATCACCTGCAAATAACCTGTCCACAATAAAAAAGATACCTGCTAGTAAATTCGATACTTGCTTTATTACAGCATACTTTTCTTTTCCAAATACTAAATCTTATTTCTTTGTTCCAGGGAGATTGTTCCGGCCATTACAAGAAGTGTCTCCTAGGCCTCCTAGGTCTCTATTAGACATTAAAATATATCCTCGTTTCGTTCTATCTTTCGTGTCAATGGTATATATAAGTTCTCTTATTTAAAATAAACGTAGTGTCATTTCTGTATGATTCTCTAAACGAAATCTCTTAATTTCGACGATTGAATGTTTCTGAGACTGAGAGAGAGATGGATAAAAAAAATTGACTTACGGAACAATATTACATGATAACATCATAAGAAAACGTTGTTAAATAATTGTCGTGATATACAATGGAATTATGCCGATCGCGCCTCTTTATCGCGGCTTAGACGGAACGTGACAATGACTGATGATTTTTTATACATTTCGCAGATTAATACACATAATGGAACATTATTTACGGATATATGTCGCGTATATTGTTTTAATGATTTTTTTTTTACATTTTTTCCGATTAATGCTAATAATAAAAAGCGATTTATGAATTTTATCGTGTATATATATATATATTTTAAATTTTGTTATTTATTCTTACGTGGTCACAAAAAGTATTTAAAATGAGGAAAAAAATGGAAATAGGTGCAGTTTAGAGAATGATAGAGAATCAACACAATTCCTCTTATTAAATAATAATATTTCTCATTGAATTTTTGATGTCTTTATAATATTTCTATGTACCGTTAAAGCTGTACTGCGTGCAATTTTTATATATCTATAAATTAATGCCGTATTAAGCCATATTTTTGGAAAACATTGTTTTTATTTGACCAGAGTTGCCTTTTTAAATGATCTTTAAGAAAAACAGAGACAAACAACAGTCACAAATAAATTAGTATTTAAACTGTATAAAAAAATGTATCCATCTATAATTTAAAAGTAACATAAAAGAAATATAAAAAGCTGTATAAGGGATCTAAAAGAATCCAATTTTACATTTTTTTAAAAAAAGCTGCAGTTGCCCCAAAATCTTATATAAACACTAAAAAGTACACAAAAACTGTTGTACATAATATTCGTTGCTCTATATGCATAAATAAAATTAATATATCCCCTTTTAATTTCATAATATACCGCTTTTTGTCTGTATATACTAGTTCGTAATACAGCCTTTACCCAAAATGCCTTAAAAATGCAATTTATTCACTGTAATAACATGTGCCTTTACGTTTTGAACGATATTTACAATATTCTGAATGCATTATGTAAAAGTAGTTTAAGATACAAAAAAACTAAGCATTGTTTTCTAAACTAAGCTTTCCGACCCTAAATATATAAAAAAAAATACCCGTGATCCGAACGGGGGTACCAACAGACCCCAATTGGTTTATATGGGTGTCTATAACTCAACTGTTTGAGTTTTTGGATACCAAAAATTATATTTTCAAAGGAAATCGACGAAAAAAATTTGGAAAGGGTTTCGTTATAATGTTTTTATTATTACAAAACATTTCCGGCTGTAACTATCGAAAACATTTCACGTGATTCTAACAGGGGTACCAAAAGACCCCCAATTCGTTTGCATGGAAGTATGTAACTCAACTGTTTAAGTTTTTCATTACCAAAAACAATATTTTCAAAGAAATTTGACACGAAAAAAACGGGAAAGGGTTTCGTTATAATGCCTTTCTTATTACAAAACATTTCCTGCTGCCAGTATCAAAAACATTTCACGTAATCCTAACAGGGGTACCAAAAGACCCCCAATTCGTTTTATGGAAGTCTGTAACTAAACTGTTTGGGTTTTTGGTTACAAAAAACAATAACTTCAAAGAAATTCGACAAAAAAGAAACGCGAAAGGGTTTCGTTATAATGCTTTTCTTATTACAAAACATTTCCGGCTGCAAGTATCGAAAACATTTCACGTGATTCTAACAGGGGTATCGAAAGACCCCTCAATTCGTTTGTATGGAAATTTGAAACTTACCAAATATATTAAAACGATTTTCACAATAAAAAACGGGAAAAAGTTTTTTACTTACAGAAAATATGAAGAAAATAACTCTTCTAATATTAAATTAAAACTACTACATTTTCTATTACATTTTTCGTTTAATTTTTTTATCTTAATTCAGTATTTTATTTAAATAAATATTCTTAATATGACAAACCATTTATAATATTATTAAAACCCAACGATAATTTAAGTCTAATTCATTTTATATATCGCATTATTTAATGTAAGCGAAAAACTATACAAGATCTCTTATCATTAATTTTGCAAGACTCCATTAAAAAAAAAGAAACGAATCTCATTTTTCCCCATAAAAAATTAAATCTCTGATCCCCATTTTACTAAGTTTCGTTTGTTAGTTGTAAGATAATTGTTAGTTTTTTACGTCTACCCTCCTATCACTGAAATGTATACTTTTTTTAACAATTGTTATAACTCAAAAAAGACCAGCATAAATGGGATATGAATAATTATTAAATTACTCATCAGGACTCAATGAGGGACTTTCGTCATTCAAAAGAGAGCCGAAAGTGCGAACTTTTGATCCATTTGTGTTGAGAAAGAAGTTTTCACTTCAAATATATATATCTAACTAATAATACCATCCAATTCTTTATTTTATTTGAAATCTTCCTAAAATAACATAAATTTGGTTATTTACATAATACAGATTATAAATTGACGATTCATTCTAGTGATGGGACGGCAGACATGTTAAAACGATTCTATACTCTGTGTAATTAAAAATGGCGCTTCATATAGTTACTACAGATTATATAAATATATTTTAAAAGGTTAAACCTAAATATTGGATTTGTAAGGTTGTTTGAATATACGAATAATTGGCTGATTTTTAATTCATAAGCTTTTAGCGGTTATATGAATCTTTAAAGTGCTAATTGAGGCCAATTTATATTGTTTATATATTATGTTTATAATATATCCACTTATCGCTGTCTTTTCGTGTTTTATTTATCAATTCCTATCACTTTTGATGGTAGGACGGAAAAAAATTGATCCTGATTAAAATTAAGTCATTTTAATTAAGGGCCAAGTCAAGAGTACTCTAAACCGAGGAACTTGTATGAAAGGTTTAATGAGAATGAAAGAAGCGAAGGAGATATGCAAGGATCGTGGCAAGTGGAAGGATGTTGTCTCTGCCTACCCCTATGGGAATGAGGCGTGATGATATGTATGTAGGAGAGTAATTCTATCAGATCCAATTTCACGCCAAAACTACTGAACCGATTTCAATGAAATTTATTACACAGATTGTCTAGAGCTTTATTCGGTCTTTACATTTTTATCCGTTTTTAACCGAGTTCAAAAAAAGGAGGAGGTTATCATCGTCTGTATTTTTTTTTATGTTTGTTACCTCATATCTCCCGACTGGGTGGACCGATCTTGATGATTTTTTTTAAATGAAAGGTGGTGCTTGTCATAGGGTCCCATTTTAAAACCAGTTCTGATGATGGCATCCATGAGAAAACCAGATAAGTCTTAAATTTGCGTAAGCATGTGCGCGACAAATGGACGAATAACTCAAGATCACGCCAACCGATTTCGATGATTCTTGTTTTATTACAAAGGATATACTTCAAGAGTTGTTTTGTGATAGTTTGGTAAGGTTCTGATGATGGAATCCATGACAAAGTGACGGAACTCTCGATCAATGATAATCGGCAGAATCTTCTATAAGCTATCCAGATATTTGAGTTGCCTACCGTAACTTCGGTATGGTCAAGTGCTAGTCGTAATTAAATATGAAGATTAATGGAACTCCTCAACGGCTTACAGTAAGAGTGTGATTTTTGGCAAAATCTATAACTGTCTGTAATCAAATGTCATTGACCTTACGTTTGTTGCTGCATTGCAATATTTGAAAGGTGAATTACGTGTGAAGCGGTGGTATAAGGGTTTCGGGTTCGATCCCGGGTGCGGCGATATTAATGTAAATTTAACTTTGTAAAGTTGTTTCATTTAAACGGTGTTATCTCATGAGAAACACGTTTTAGGTGTACACATATTGTGACAAATTTGTTAGTTTACTTCAGATTTACTATAAATCAAAAAATAAATAGAAATTTTAACAAAAAAAGAACTGCCTTCAAAACAAACTTACAAATCCATTAATATGCTCTAAAAAGTAAGAAATAATTGCGTATTCTTTTATAGTATTCTTCGTATTGTTATATTTGGAGTCAGTGTCAGCCAAGGTACCTACATATATAGCTATAGGTGGTAGAAACGCGAGAGCTGCCAAATGGACACCCGGGGAACATCTTCCTTGGCTGACACCGACTCCGAATATAAGAATACGAAGAACACTATAAAAGAATACGCTATATAATAATAAGTTTGTTTTGAAGGCGGTTCTTTTTTTGTTAAAATTTCTATTTATTCATTACATCCCGCCACATCTCAGGCTGGATTTCTTGATGAATAATGTCTTTAAGATATTGTCTCGTTTGGGGTTTATTCACGTAAATTGTTGATTTTAATAACCCTCATAAGTTAAAGTCTGGTGCTGTTAAATCCGGACATCTGGCTGACCATGCTAAAACGACAAGAGTACCTTTTTTTTATATACTATGTTGCCAATTAGTTTACTCCATATGGTTCCCAATTTAGTCCCTTGGTTCTCAATTTGCTCTGTATGGTACCCAATTTATTCCCATTGGTTCCCAGTTTACTCCCTATGATTCTCATTTTATTCCATATGATTTCCAATTTACTGTAGTTCCCTGTGGTACCCAATTTATTCCCAACGGTTCCCAGTTGCTCCCAATGATTCCCAATTTACACCATATAGAACCCAATTTATTCCCGATGGTTCCCAGTTTACTCCCCATGATTCCCAATTTACTCCCTATGGTACCCAATTTATTTTCAATGGTTCCCAAATTACTCTCCATGGCTCCCAATTTACTCTCTCTCTTTGATACCCAATTTATTCCCAACGGTTCCCAGTTGCTCCCAATGATTCCCAATTTACTCCATATAGTACCCAATTTATTCCCAATGGTTCCCAGTTTACTCCCTATGATTCCCAATTTACTCCCTATGGAACCTAATTTATTCCCAATGGTTCCCAAATTACTCTCCATGGCTCCCAATTTACTCTCTCTCTTTGATACCCAATTTATTCCCAACGGTTCCCAGTTGCTCCCAATGATTCCCAATTTACTCCATATAGAACCCAATTTATTCCCAATGGTTCCCAGTTTACTCCCTATGATTCCCAATTTACTCCCTATGGAACCTAATTTATTCCCAATCGTTCCCAAATTACTCTCCATGGCTCCCAATTTACTCTCTCTCTTTGATACCCAATTTATTCCCAATGGTTCCCAGTTTACTCCCTATGATTCCCAATTTACTCCCTATGGAATCTAATTTATTCCCAATGGTTCCCAAATTACTCCCCATGGCTCCCAATTTACTCTCTCTTTGATACCCAATTTATTCCCAATGGTTCCCAGTTTACTCCGCATGATTCTCAATTTACTCCCTATGGTACCCAATTTATTTTGAATGGTTCCCAGTCTACTCCCTATGATTCCCAATTTACTCCCTATGGAATCTAATTTATTCCCAATGGTTCCCAAATTACTCCCCATGGCTCCCAATTTACTCTCTCTTTGATACCCAATTTATTCCCAATGGTTCCCAGTTTACTCCCCAGGATTCTCAATTTACTCCCTATGGTACCCAATTTATTTTAAATGGTTCCCAGTTTACTCCCACTGGTTTCCAATTTCCTTGCGATGGTTCTTACATAAATAAAAACATATACTTTATTGGGCAATAAATATAATAAATTAATATGGCATCGTAAAGATGGTAAAAAAATAC
Organism: Elymnias hypermnestra; assembly: GCA_015832385.1. Classification (NCBI taxonomy): domain Eukaryota; kingdom Metazoa; phylum Arthropoda; class Insecta; order Lepidoptera; family Nymphalidae; genus Elymnias; species Elymnias hypermnestra. The sequence goes on from JACTOM010000925.1 coordinate 6,297,917, forward strand.
AAAGTTGCCAACTGAGTTTGCTGTGGGCTCTTCTAAGGACAGGACGCGAGGGAATCCTCGTAACTTTATATTTTAAGTTCTATATTACCATCATCAGAAGTATACAAGAATTAAGGTGTGGAAAAAATATATATTTAACGATTCAAAAGTTCTGTAATAAGCCTACTTGAATAATAATATTTTGATTGGATTTGATCTGATAATAACCGCATTAATTATAAACTATATTCCCCAATTTTATTCCCAATGGTACCCAATGTACTCCCACGTCTTTTATGTAATAGTTGGTCAGTAACAGTAACTTCAACACCTTGGTCATTTTCAAAAAAATAGGCACCAATGAAGATTCCAGCATAATACCACACCATACAGTTGTTTTTAGTGAATCCAATGAAGTTTTATTAAATGTACCAAATAAACTTTTTATTAAAAAACAAATTACTTATCTTTTCTTAGAACAAAGTTATAGTCAATCAAAATAGTATGGTCTTTTGCCACAACCAACCCCTTTCTTGCGAAATTTATAAAAGTATTCACCGGATTCAGTATATATTGTCCGTTCGCGATATAGTCTTACTAAAAACGTGTTTCCTCATGATATAAGTGACACATACTGAGAGATCTCCTTTATCATTCACCCTTTGATTTCACGTTCGATATATATATTCCTTTGGCGACGTAGAAAAAACCAGAATACCCACTAAAACCCAGCGAAACCCTCTTAATCTTTAAGTGAGGAGCCAGAGGCTCACAGATAAAACATTCTCCTCTGGCACCCCTGATTCGTCTGCCTTCACAAAACTATTATTCTAAGATGGAAGAAAGAGGCCGGCAAAATCCCGTCTTTATCCAACAGGCCTTCTTTGTGGGTGAGAAGAGGCATCCGCGGCATCCTCCCTTTCCCTCCCTAGTATTCAAAACGATCGACTCGCAGTATGAGGCAATAGCTAGGTATGGTGAGCGTAGCTGGGTAACCAAGGGCCCTGGGGAAAATTATAAAATGGGCCCCACTGCTGTGTTAACTGTTTTACACATTTAAAGGTGCAGACCATAAACAATCTCCTGTCTGCGGACCTGAATTAATGTACCTCCTGCAGGTGACATGCATTTTTTCGCCGTATACAATGAGCTATAGCCGAAATCTATAGATTTGACACGATTTATTGATTTAATGGACATCAATGTGAGTTGTAAAATCAAGTAAAATTGAACCACTATATTGACCAGTACAAAAATATTTACTGACATTAGCTTACTTAATTCTGATACAGCATTAATTTATTAACCGTTCTCGAAAAAAAAATCTTAACTAGAATTCACAATGAAACGCACATCGATGAATAATATAACGTCCATATAAATATCCGACAAATCGACAGTACTGCCAACCTACAGATAGAATTAAGGGGAATTCCCTAAGCATACTTTGAATTTCTCTCAATTGAGTTGTCATCATTAAAGTGGGGTTGCAACTTGTCAAATTAATTTTGAAAATGGGAGGTATTTCAAAAAGTTAGTTCGATCGAGATTTCTGCTCCTCCTAGCCTCAAGGTAGCTATGCCACTGCCATTCCCACCCGTCAGTGTCCCCAAATGCTGTCGTTCTACAAACCAGGCCGGGCATACTGCTACCGTGTGGTAATCCGTGTCGACTGGAACACTGCACTGTTGGCAAGTGGCTGTTTCTTCACACCTAACCATTTGGTGCAGGTATTTACCAAATCACTATGCATAGCCACTCCTCTAGGTGAGGACGGATTGCCCCCACTATAGCCTAGATACTGGGACACCAAGGTCGTCTTTCCGTCTCTGTATCAAGGCTCTGTCAGCTAGAACCTTGATCCTACGAATTCTCGCAGCTGCCTATACTGGTAGGTGCACTAATATATGGATAACGGATCCTAGGAATGCCATAAATTCTCTATCGTTTCAACATAAATCACATCCAATACGTAACTGAATAAGGAAAAGTGTGAACAGCGAAATGCGTTGCTAATATATAAAAAGGGTCATTTACGAGTACTTAAACAGACTCGGAGAGCAGGCTTTTAAAGGCACCTTTTGCGAATTCTCTATGAGAAATCCCAACGCAGACGCTCTAATGCACTTATAAAATACATAAATATTAAATCTACTGTGAGTATTGTACGAATAAGACATTATAGCCCAAAAAGATTACACAAAGATAGTTTAAAATCAACATTAAAACGTATTTTGAGAGGAAAAGTTTTGGAGAGTGGACTGTATTCGAATACACGCGTCACTGTTATAACCGTTCAATTGTCCGTGTCAACTACTAGTTGGGCATGATTCCACATGACAAATTCATAGGAGCAAATGAACAATACTCGGCAGAATCTTCTATAGGCTATCCAGATATTTGAGTTGCCTACCGTAACTTCGGTATAGTCAAGTGCTAGTCGTAGTTAAATATGAAGATCAATGGATCTCCTCAACGGCTTACAGTAAGGGTGCAGTTTATGGCAGAAAATATAAGTATCTGTAATCAATAATACTATAAAAGAATAAGCAATTATTTCTTACTTTTTAGAGAATTTTAATATATTTGTAAGTCTGTTTTGAAGGCGGTTCTTTAATTAAAATTTTTATTTGAAGTCGGTTAAAAAAAAAATATACCTATATTGGTTGCAACAAGCTAATAGGATGGCATGATACGCTCTATTACTCGTGTGAAACCGGGTTGTTTAGTTGTATAAATGAGATACTTATGTGATATACAATTAACGCTAATCTCTCGTTATATTTCACGTACGTGAGTATGTCACCCTTCAACAATATGCTTGTCTCGAACACACGCAGTTTAAATGAATGTAACTCTCGTAAAGAGCTTACACGTTCAATGCTATAAATTCTGACGTAAACGTTTTTCGAAGGTATATATCAGCGCGTATTAAAATGACGCTAACGTTAGAGTGACCGTCGGTTTTGTAGTCCTAGGATATATAATCGGAAAAATAAATCAAATCATACATTCTATTCTCAAATAGGTTTACTTTTGAATCGTCAAATATAGTTTTTTATTTAAGATATCATTTTGAATGAAAGCTAAAGTAACTAGAAGAATCCGCAACTAACTGGATCGGTTATCCTTTTAGACTGCCTCATTGGTCTAGTGATTAGCATGTTCGACCCCGGGTCAGGCCAGTTCTAAATCGATATTGAGTTTTCTTTTAAGATTTTCTCAATATTTGCCCGAAGTTGGGAAAAATTTGGCGGTGTGATCCACCCCCAAGCCTCGGAAAGCACGTTAAGCCGTCGGAGTAGAGAGTACACTTGTTTACTATGCCTTCCAATCCGCAGTGGAGCAGCGCGGTGGGTCTATGCTCTAAAAACCCTCTCCCATATGAGCGAGGAGGCCTGTGCCCAGCAGTGGGACGTTAATGGGCTGCTACTTACCTTTACTCACCAGACTACTCCGTTACGGATTGACAGAGACATACCCCAGATTTTCTTCCGGAACGTGCAAGTTTCCTCACGATGGATTCCCTTATTGCAAGTTTCGTGTTTATTAAGGGAAACTTTGTGGTGCGTAAACAGGATTCAATCTCGCGATTCTCTAAATGTGAATCCATAAGTTATAGTAGTGATACTAGTCCATCTTCGCTTTTATGGAATATTTAATATTTCTATTTTCCTCCTCCTAATCGATTTTCGACTACAGCGTCGAATTTCATGCAGAGATTGGCCATTGGCACAGGAGACTTAGTGCACAAATGTGTAATTATTATTCCTACACTGTTATAGTTTGATTAGAGACAGGGTTTTAGAGCATAAACCCATCATGCTGCTCCACTGCGAGTTGGCAAGAAAAAAAATGAGGTAATTATACGTATTCATTTATCTGTGCCTCTGTCCTGTTATTTATTTTAGTTTGCTTCTTTACATAATAGGGTTGTCTAGAAGAGATTGCTTGTAATAATAAGACCGCCTTTGCACGCTGTATTGTAGTAATAAGTATCTTAGTTTAGATCGCGTCCAGTCTTCCACATATTTAGGCAGTGTCATAAGACATCGCTTCTCGGATCGCCAAAGCCCGAGCCACCTTCGCACGTCTAGGACCAGGATTAGACTTAAAATCTTCGGGCACAATGTTAAATCTGTGTTGCTGTATGGGTGCGAAACGTGGAAGATCACCAAGGACATCTCGCGCCAAATTCAAGTCTACATCAACCGGTGTTTGCGTCGCATCCTCGGAATATACTGGCCCGAGGTAATCTCTAACGAAGATCTGCTAGAGAAATGCCATGAGATTTTGATCGAACACCAGATCAAACGGCGAAAGTGGAGATGGATCGGCCATATGCTACGTCGGGATTCCAATCATATCCCCAAGCAAGCTTTGGAATGGAATCTTCAAGGATTGGGAACATTGGAATGACGTGGGGCGAGATGAAGCGCGATGCTCAAGATCGTTCGCGATTGAAAATTACTGTGGACGCCCTCTCCCCCACCTAGGGGATATAGGACATTAATCAATTAATCATCTTAGTTTATATGAATTTTTATTTTTATCTTGTGTGCAATAAAGTGTTCTCTCTCTCTCTCTATCTACTGTAAACTCTTTCCCACATTACCTAATTAAAATGCGATAACAGTTTTGTAAATTACAATGTGTTTCAGTGTGTAACCTAAATAATCTTCAACACTATAATATGCCATTTCTAAAAGGATGTTATTGACATATTTCTTATAACTATGTGGAGGCAAATCAAAAACTAATAATGGTATCCTATTAAAATGAATTTGATCAACACAACAAAATATATCTGAACCCTTTTACTCTAAAATATGGCATTACAAGTTTATTTTATTTCTTGTATTAAATTTATATCAATAAATAAATTAAAGAGAGCGTTGAGAAGCATGAATGGATTAAAACTGAGTGACAGAGTGAGAAATAGTGTGATAAGAGAACGTTGTGGTATAAAAGAAGACGTAGTGACTAAAATTGAAAAAGGTATGCTTAGATGGTTTGGGCATGTAGAGAGAATGAATGAAAGGAGACTGACAAAAAGGATTTATGAGTCAAGAGTGAATGCGAAAGTTGGAAGGGGAAGACCGAGGCGAACGTTCCTGGACCAAATCCAGGACATTTTAAATAACGGCCAGGTCAAGAGTACTCTAAACCGACGAACTTGTATGAAAGATTTAATGAGATTGAAAGAAGCGAAGGAGCTATGCAAGGATCGTGGCAAGTGGAAGAATGTTGTCTCTGCCTACCCCTATGGGAATGAGGCGTGATGCTATGTATGTGTGTATGTAAATAAATTACTACCTGCTGTCAGTTGCTGATTGGTTACTGATTAACTGGATAGTGATTGCATATAAAAACAAATTCGGAACTGTCCCGTTTTTGTTAATTTCGTTGGTTACTCTAATCTTTTGTAGCTAGAATTCTCGCAGAGTTTTATAGAGGCTATATAGTACTGCGAAGAAATCGCGCCCAACAGTTGTTGTATTAATTTATGGTTATAGTATTTTTATAAATCGCACGAAATAATTTGTTATAAAATATAAATTGATCTCTGAATAGTATCATGTATCACTTTTACTATTGCTTGACTGTATTCTTGTCTGAAGTCATATGATGTGATGATATAATCTAAGATTTTAATCTCATTTTGCACTGGGTTTCCATTATAAAAGCAATAACGACTTTAATCTATTATAAACAAATACAATGGATATAATAAATACATAACTAAAAATAAAACAGCTGACATTATAGCCCGGGTCAACGACCTCTAGCCGCCGCGGCCGCGGCCCACGCTAGTTGCGAGATCAAAGGTGTCTTTAGTAGCTACTATCAATTAGCTACTATTTAGTATATAATGAAGTCGCTACCGCTGTATATTACCTTGGATCTTTTAAACTAATCAACGGATTATATTACAGTTTTCAATAATATATAGAGTGATTCAAGGGGAAGTTTTATATATAATACATATATATTATAGATAGATAGAATACTCTTTATTTTATACCACAAACATGAAACAACTAACACAGAAACAAACTTAATACATACATACATAGCATCACGCCTCATTCCCATAGGGGTAAGCAGAGTCAACGTCCTTCCACTTGCCACGATCCTTGCATATCTCCTTCGCTTCTTTCATTCTCATTAAACCTTTCATACAAGTTCGTCGGTTTAGAGTACTCTTGACCTAGCCGTTATTTAAAATGTCCTGGATTTGGTCCAGGAACGTTCGCCTTGGTCTTCCCCTTCCAACTTTCGCATTCAATCTTGACTCATAAATCCTTTTTGTCAGTCTCCTTTCATTCATTCTCTCTACGTGCCCAAGCCATCTAAGAAACCTTTCTCAAGTTTAGTTACTTCGGCTTCTTTTATACCACAACGTTCTTTTATCACACTATTTCTTACTCTGTTACTCAGTTTTAATCCACTCATATTTCTCAACGCTTTCAACGAGAGACTCATCATCGATCATAGGTCTTTTCTAAATCCATAAAATCTATAAAGATATTTAGAAACACAAAAATATTGTTCAACATCAAGCAATACGAAGCAATATCAAAGACCAGAAAACTCAAATGACCAATTGTATTTCAGACTGCCTTCTGGTGTGTTTGTTTTAAGAGAAATAGTGCGAAATTGAGTAAACAGGGAACTGAATAAAAATGAATATGAATTAATATTTTTTTAATAAATCAGAAGTGGGATAAATGTCTTCATTCACAACGTCGAAGGTGGCGGGATAGAAAGCAGCCCATGTTTGCGTAAATCCTTATACCTCCGTGTATCCTCAGCCGGGACACTAGTGTTAGACTATAGATAGTTGGTTTATAACATTGATAGCTCTGAAATGTTGGGAGTTATTGAGTAATATTATATGGTTTTGCCAATAATCACCACGCTTGGCAGGCGGGTTGGTGATCGTAGTACTGACCCTTTCGCACCGTGTTGAAATCTTTGCAGAGATGCCGAATTGACCACCGGTACGTACACGTTTTGAAGTGCTGGTACGAAAACGCCAAGTCCGTATACAGGACCGAAGCACAGCGTCTATCTAAATGCAGCGTGAAGTGCGACAGGGAGATGTTATCTCCCCGAAGGTCTTTACTGCGGCGTTGGAGGACCTGTTTAAGCTTATGGAGTGGAACGGACTGGGCATCAACATCAACGGCGAGTACATCACTCATCTACGGTTTGCCGACGACGTGGTCATTATGGCAGAGACTCTGGAAGATCTCAATGCAATGCTCGATGACCTCAGCAGAGCTTCTCGACAGGTGGGCCTAAAAATGAACATGGATAAGACGAAAGTTATGTCCAATATCCATGTTCCGCTCCACCCAGTCATCGTTGAGAACTCAGCACTCGAAATTGTAGACGAATATACATACCTGGGACACATAGTCCAGCTAGGTAGGTCCAATTTCGAGAAAGAGGTCAACCGCCGAATCCAGCTCGGTTGGGCAGCGTTCGGGAAACTACGCCAGATATTTTCGTCCGATATCCCTCAGTGCCTGAAGACGAAGCTCTTCGAACAGTGCGTGTTGCCAGTGATGACCTACGGCTCCGAAACGTGGTCGCTGACTATGGGCCTCATTCGAAAGCTCAGAGTCACTCAGCGTGCGATGGAGAGGGCTATGCTCGGAGTTTCTCTACGCGATCAAATCAGAAATGAGGAGATCCGTAGCAGAACCAAAGTCACCGACATAGCCCTACGAATCGCGAACCTGAAGTGGCAATGGGCGCGGCACATAGTCCGACGGACCGATGGACGTTGGGGCCCGAAGGTGCTGGAGTGGAGACCCCGCACCGGACGGTGCAGTGTAGGGAGACCCCCCCACAAGGTGGACCGACGACATAAAGACGGTGGCCGGTACCCGTTGGAGCCAGGCGGCGCAAGATCGGGCCTTGTGGACATCATTACGTGAGACCTATGTCCAGTAGTGAACGTCCATCGGTTGAAGCGCCGATTGAGTAATATAATAGCAACACTTAAAAATACCAAAAATCATGGTGTAATATTAAAAAAATGTTATACAACGCGAGGAAATTTTAACAAGCGGAACTATATGCTGTAACCTTTCGAGCTGTGTCTCGTGAAGTAGTTGTATTAAAAGAAATAGTGTTAAATGTTTGACGGCCTCGCTGGCGCAGTGGTGCGAGTATTCCCTTTGCTAGCGGAGATCCTGGGTTTGATCCCCGGTAAGACGAATTTAGGAAATTCTATTTTCTAATTTGTCTGAGTCTGGACTGGTGGGAGGCTTCAACCGTGGTTAGTTACCACCCTACTAGCAAAGACGTACCGCCACACGAGATTTCTGTTCCGGTACGATGCTGTGTAGAAACCATAAGGGATATATCGCCTCTTACCAGATTAGCGCGCTTCCATCTTGGACTGCATCATCACTTACCATCAGGTGAGACCACAGTCAAGCGCTAAACTGTCAGGAATAAAAAATTATAAATCCAAATATTGAAGTAAGTTTAATATAGTGCAAGTTGTGTTTGTTTTAATAGTAGAAAAAGAGTTGTTAGTGAATGTGAAGGAATGGGAAAGTTGAATCTCTAGTGTCTCATTCGTGGATGAAGAGGATTCCGCTGGGTTTTAGTGGGTATTTCGAGGCCCTCACTTGACCCCTGGGTCAGGGTTTGTACATAAAAACCTTTCCCAGCGAAAAACAAATGTCTACGTGCTTTATACAGCGCTTATCAGAAAACACCAACTCATATTAACTAACCGCTTTTATTTACTTGACTAATTAAATTTACACAATTTTGCACTATTTCTCTTATAACAACAACACCAGAACGCAGCCCGAAATACAAGGTTCACTCGAGTTTTCTAGTAATTAATTTATAATCTAACATTGAGGAAAAGCTAGTTATTAATGAAACATCAGAAATATCTCTTTATTAAGCAAAAGACGTCACGTTAAAGGAGACTGATTGCCTGCATTTTGTTTGCATATCTGATACCTCCATTCATCAGCGTCTTTGTAGAGCCTCTTGTTTTATATTATACTTTTTTTTATTGTTACGGAGCGATCCATCAACAGCCTATTAATCTGTAAAGAGAAACCTTTAGATACTTTAGCTTAAATTACGAAAATATTTAATCAATGTAACGATATTCAATTTTTAATATACATTTTCTTGATCACATTCGATTGTCAATTTTGTTTGATCAATCACGTCATTACTCTAGTATATCCAAATATTTTTAATAATAAAAGCCTTCAAAATAAAATCAGGAATATCCTTTCTTTTCCTTATTTATTTCGGTACATAAATTGAAAAATTATAATGAGTTATTCTTGACAGATTAATGAATAGTTAAGAGAAGGCATTAACCTATTATTTTTTATGATATATCCCAAGATATTCATTTAGGTTATGTGTAATAAAAGATTTTAATTAAAAGCATGAAATTCTTAACATAATTAACATATATATTTGATAAGGATTACTTTACAATTATTGCAATATACGAAATCCTTTTGTAGAAATTAAAATGGATATAGTGAGCTATCCTCAAAAGATTGATGTATGACATTAAGGACTTTTTTGTAGATCCATAAAAGAGGAATTATCCTATCATACATAATTTTCTTCTATTTTTAATAGATTAGGCAGCGTTTTCAATTAAAGCTCACAGGTGGCTTGAATTTTCATCGCCACTTGCAACAATTATCGTTATATTTCAACTAATTTATAAATAACATTGACAAATTATATACTAAAACCTTTCTTAAGAATCATTCTATTTATTAGTGAAAATTGCATCAAAATCCGTTCAGCAGTTTTTGAGTATATCGCGTAAAGACAAACTACTTTGTAAAGCTACATTGGACTTTGTTTTATAAGTGTAAAGGTGAAAAAACGAAGCAACTGTAATCAATGGAATAGTAGTTCAATAAAGTCAACATTCCCACTTTCACAATAACGACATAACAAGAATTCTGTCACTATTGAATGGCGAAACGTGACGCTCGTCCGAATATTTCATTCACGTTTCCGAATGTGCAGTGAAATAGCAGCGAATTAATCAAACCTGTGACTATTTCCACCTTCATTTACGACACGATATTTTTAATTAACATATTTTGATGGTCTCGCTGACGTTATGGTGCTGGAGGCTTCGGCTGTGGCTAGATACGACTCTACCAGCAAAAACGTAACCTCAAGCGAAAATTTTGCTGATGCCGTGTAGAAACTAAGAGCTGAATTACGTCTTACCAGGTCAGAATGCTTCCATATTACAATGTATTGTCCCTTACCATCAGGTGTGATTACAATCAAGCACCAAGCAGTCACAACTCTAAATGTTTTGTCTGTTTGTAATTAGTCTGATATCACTACGTTATTGATATCAAATAACCCTAATTTTCCCGCGATTTTTAATGAAAACAACCGTCGCCTGCCCCGCACGGACGTTTTTGCGTCAGTTGCCCTGCCTACCAAATGTTATGATTTTTATGTTTGATAATACTTAAACTATATAACGTTATCACTTAATTATTAAATTAAGACTTTTGTGTAGCGTCACGTTGTGTTAAACTTGGAGATAATGAAAAAAATCCGTCTTGAATTTATAGGCTCATATCTTAAAAATTAAAACTTACCTCAAGGGTTATTATTGTTGTTAACATCACATATATAATCAAAAACACAATTAATCACTAATAAACAGTTACAGTTCATAAAATACCACAGAAAGGCTTTCGACGCGACGCACACACCGTTAGTAACGATCACTTTGTAACTGATTATTTTTGTTTTTTCTAATATCTGGGGTTATATCTACGCATTGTTACGACAGTTACCAAGAAGCGAACTAGTTAATACACATAATGACTTAAAAAGAAAGAGATGCTTGTATTTCTGATTGCACGAGTTGAGACAGAACTATCGTATCATGTCAAACAGTAGTTGACACGGATAATCTACAGCAAAAAAGGGACAATCGATTTTTAAAACTTCTAGACATTCTGTCTGAGCCGAGCGTGCTATCGAGAGAGCGCAATAAGAGATGGAGAAGCGCTATAGGACTAACTCTATTGTATATTACAAAAACAATTTTCATCAATGTTTTCTTGTTATCATGTAAAATTATCGCTAGTGAGCCGAATTTAAGTACAATTTTAAGTACAATTTTTTAATAGAAAATATGCCTTTTATGGGTTTGACTGAGCCGTCACGCTTGTCTTTGTAACGCTTGTTCGTGTAAAGTAATCTCTCGTAAACTTTGGAAGGCAGTGAAATTAATTAGGTTTTATTTTCAATTTGTAATCAAAAAACTTGAATTGTTTTAACCGAGACTTCGTTAAGAATACGTTCTGTTGTCAACCGACGCCGTAGATAGACAGATAGATATATACTTTATTAAACACCACAAAAATTTGACAAATGAAAAACACAGTAACTTATTTTATAAATAAAGAACTGAAAGGAATAATTGTTCTTAGTATTATTAACGTCTTCTTGCTTTTAGGCACACACTAAATGTTTGTATTATAAATACTTATCAGAAATGTTTTTTTTTTATTTTTGCATTATACTCTTCTTGTAACTTACTTACAGTCTGACAATTGTTAATCCTTCGTACTATTTTGCGTAAACATTCTCCACTTCCATTTCTTTCCGATACTTCTCACCACAAACGTAGACCACAGTCAGTATGTACCACAAAAGTTCTTCGATGTGCAGTTGCACGCAAATCAGTTGTGTACTTTATAATTACATAAATAAAATACTTAATATTTACCCCTTACCAGCTAACAAGTGTAAAAGAGAATGTACGGAGTTTCTTTTAACACTCTCATACGAAAAAACTGAAGAACTCATAAAGTTAGTTACGTAAATCCCGATGATACCGAGCCAAATAAGCATGCACTCGCTCATTCATGTACCCATTCACCACATAAACACCGCGCATACACTGACATTCGTGCTCACACACACACACGCACACACACACACACACACACACACACACACACACA
>JACTOM010000925.1:6315893-6341753 GCA_015832385.1 Elymnias hypermnestra
TGCTCCACTGCGGATTGGCAGGCTTAGTACACAAGTGCACTCTCTATTCCTTCACTCTCATAGTCCGATGTGACGGGAATCCGACACGACCGGAGAGAGATCAGGCGCAGGACCGACGGCTTAACGTGCTCTCCGAGGCACGGGGGTGGATCACACCGCCAACTTCCCAATTTCGGGCAAATATTGAGAAAATCTTAATAGAAAACTCAATATCGATTTCGAATTTGCCCGACCTAGGACTCGAACCCAGGACCTCATGTCTGTAGCCGAACATGCTAACCACTAGACCAATAAGGCAGTTAAATCTATACTAACTACTAATATATGTTAAAAATACTACGCGCAGAACCCTTCCTATTAGTAAAATCCCATATACGAAAACAAAATTTAAACAAAGACAATTCGCTTTTAGTTCCTCATTCATATATAATAAACTTAATAACATATTAAATATATACCGCTCAATAAGATCGAAATTAAAAGGCGTATTATCTGAATTCTTACTTACTAAAAACTACGATGAAACGGAGTATCTATTGGAAAATTATCAATTGTAACGCTCACCATTACTGGCACAAACCACACTCATAGAAACACACTACAATCACTGACACCCCTCACGTACTCACACACACACACACACACACACACACACACACACATCCACACACATCCTTATGTATAACATTTTACATTTAAAATTTTTGTTTTTCTTTTGCTTATGCTATTTCGTTTGACTAGAGATTGTCGACTGGGTGGAGGAGCGGGGCATCCAGTAACACGGGTTTCCACCTAGTACAGGGGCCCTTGAAACGTAATTGTACTGCATTTATTATCCCAATAAAACATTTTTTATTTTTTTATTATTTTATTTATTTATACTGTTTGTATTGATGTAGAATATCCTTATATATATAATTGTTATGTGCGTCTTTATCACTAATTTCCACCTATACAACTGGACCGATTTCCTTGAAATTTTTTGTGTCTTCCGATGGATTCATGAACGGTTTAAATTGACACATCATATCTCCACGGGATCACGAGTGACGCAGGTAACACCATCGGGAATAAATAGTTTTTAGATAAAACTCTTTATTAGAGGTTTTGATTTATGAAAAAAGATGATTTTGGACATATTTTGAACCCATAAACGCAAAAGAATTTGCAAAAGGACTATAAATATATCTATCTTCGACTTAGGTGCCCTTCCTTACTAAGAATGAAACAATTTAACTAAAAACCATTAGAAAATAAACAATTACAGTAGAATTTCTATCATCCGATAGTTATGAAGACCAATTGAAAGAAATTAGAGATTGATTCTGTGAGTCTACTGAAATGAATTGAAAATAGAGCAATAATGAAGACCAAAAGTGTCTTACGTTAAATGACAATTACCAAATTATACACCAAATATATAAGTAGCAGCCCATTAAAGTCCCATTGCTAGGCAAAGGCCTCCTCACTCATAGGAGAGAGGGTTTTTAGAGCATAGACCCTCCACGATACTCCAGTGTGGATTGGCAGGCATAGTATACAAGCGCACTCTTTATTCTTTCACTCTCATAGTCCGATGCGACGGGAATCCGACACGACCGGAGAGAGATTAGGCGCAGGACCGACGGCTTAAAGTGCTCTCCGAGGCACGGGGGTGGATCACACCGCCAACTTCCCAACTTCGGGCAAATATTGAGAAGATCTTAATAGGAAACTCAATATTGATTTCGAATTTGCCCGACCTAGGACTCGAACCCGGGACCTCATGTCTGTAGTCGACCATGTTCACCACTAGACTGATGCGGCAATTACCAAATATATATTGAAAAGAAATTATACGTACCTAATATATATAAATATTTCACAGTTAAAGCTGCAGTATTTTAGTATGAATGTAATCTAAGAAATTTTGTACCTCTTTCTGTATTCTATTCTTTTTAAACCTCTTGCTTCATATCTAAAGGAACGTTTCACTTTTAGTAACATGGGAGAAGAATCACAAAAGTAAAATAAATGCGGAAGAGATGACAGCGTTGAGAAGTATGAGTGGATTAAAACTGAGTGACAGTAAGAAATAGTGTGATAAGAGAACAAGAAGACGTAGTGACTAAAATTGAGAAAGGTATGCTTAGATGGTTTGGGCATGTAGAGAGAATGAGTGAAAGGAGACTGATAAAAAAGATTTATGAGTCAAGAGTGAATGCGAAAGTTGGAAGGGGGAGACCAAGGTGAACGTTCCTGGATCAAATCCAGGACATTTTAAATAAGGGCCAAGTCATGAGTTCTCTAAACCGACGGACTAGTATGAAAGGTTTAATGAGAATGAAAGAAGAGAAGGAGATATGCAAGGACCATGGCAAGTGGAAAGACGTGGTCTCTGCCTGCGACGAAGGGAATGAGGCGTGATGCTATGTAGAGTCTGAAATTGAACCTAGGACATCTTCTAACCAAAAGTATTCGTATCATTACTAGCCTAATAAAACGAAGCTCAAAATTTACGAAATACATTTAATGTTTTAGTTTCTTCATAAATCTATCTAGGAATATTTGTTAGCAATTTAGCTTCAAATATCTTCATAATATTATTAAAAAGAAGCCTTTCGGATGAATTTAAACAAAAAAGGGATGAAAAAATGAACGGGGTGAGCTCTAGAATTACCCCATCGGTTTACTCATGCATAGTGATAATCGCTTAAATATTCCACTTAGTACTTCTAGTTGTTATTCAAACTCCTTTACACTAGATCCAATTATTTTATGGAATAATTAGAAACCAGCTTTCCATACCTTCGATTATCCGAATGCCCGACAACAAAGATTAAGCCACAGTAGAAAAAAAATAAAACGCTCGTTTTATTTCGCAACACAAAACCTGTATGTATTGCGACTGAGAGATGCCCAATTTTCCGCTACATGAGTAAACCGATGGGGTAATTCTAGAGCTCACCCCGTTCATTTTTTCATCCCTTTTTTGTTTAAATTCATCCGAAAGGCTTCTTTTTAATAATATTATGAAGATATTTGAAGCTAAATTGCTAACAAATATTCCTAGATAGATTTATGAAGAAACTAAAACATTAAATGTATTTCGTAAATTTTGAGCTTCGTTTTATTAGGTTAGTAATGATACGAATACTTTGGGTTAGAAGAGGTCCTAGGTTCAATTCCAGACTCTACATAGCATTACGCCTTATCCCCATAGGGGTAGGCAGAGACCACATCTTTCCACTTGCCACGGTCCTTGCATATCTCCGTCTCTTCTTTCATTCTCATTAAACCTTTCATACAAGTTGGTCGGTTTAGAGTACTCGTGACCTGGCCGTTATTTAAAATATCCTAGATTTGGTCCAGGAACGTTCGCTTTGGTCTTCCCCTTCCAACTTTCGCATTCACTCTTGACGCATAAATACTTTTTGTCAGTCTTCTTTCATTCATTCTCTCTACGTGCACAAACCATCTAAGCATACCTTTCTCAATTTTAGTCACTACATCTTCTTTTATACCACAACGTTCTCTTATCACACTATTTCTTACTTTGGCACTCAGTTTCAATCCACTCATATTTCTCCATGCTGTCACCGCTATTATAACCTATACCGCATTTATTTTACTTTTATGATACTTCTGCCATAAGAAACTTTCACTACCATACATAAGTGTCGGCACCAACACTCTTGCATGCACAGTCAGTCTAGCCCTTTGAGACACCATCTGGCTATTCATAAAAGCGTGCAGACCACCATTTGGCATATTCCTCGCATTCACTCTCCTTTTAATATCAATTTCACATGTTCCACCTGGAAATTTAGATCCCAAGTACAGCAATTCTTAAACCTCTTCCACTTGTTCCCCATCTATCAAAATATCGCCATTCATCATAAATTTATCTCTTTCAAAAATCATAACTTTCGTTATGTTTATATTCCTTTTCTTTTCAAAGCTTCATTTATAATATTTGCCATCTCCTATAGCTCATTATCAGATGATGCAAGTGGTACTTGATCGTCAGCTAAGGGTAACAGAATAAATAGACTGGATCATAAATTATATAGTCCGTATATAATTACTTTTGTAAAATAATTATCAACGTACACACAAATCCGTAAATCTGATTTTATATACGTAGCAATGCGTACGCTGCGTCACCGTTCTCAAATACCTTGCTCGTCCCATAGGGACTGCCACATGGGATACATCTTGTCGCAGGTAGCTAACATAACCACGTCTTAAAATCACGCTTTGGTCATATTTGTTTTATCGGTATAATTAACTCGCGTTGCTACCCATATAATTATCAACGTAATAAATATAATACGTACATAGCATCACACTTCATTCCCATAGGGGTAGGTAGAGACAACATCCTTCCATTTGCCACGATTCTTGCATATCCCCTTCGCTTCTTTCATTCTCATTAAACCTTTCATACAAGTTCGTCGGTTTAGAGTACTCTTGACTTGGCCGTTATTTAAAATGTCCTGGATTTGGTCCAGGAACGTTCGCCTCGGTCTTCCCCTTCCAACTTTCGCATTCACTCTTGACTCATAAATCCTTTTTGTCAGTCTCCTTTCATTCATTCTCTCTACATGCCCAAACCATCTAAGCATACCTTTCTCAATTTTAGTCACTACGTCTTCTTTTATACCACAACGTTCTCTTATCACACTATTTCTTACTCTGTCACTCAGTTTTAATCCACTCATGCTTCTCAACGCTCTCATCTCTACCGCATTTATTTTACTTTTGTGATTCTTCTGCCATACCCAACTTTCACTACCATACATAAGTGTTGGCACCAACACTCCAGCATGCACTGCCAGTCTAGCCCTTTGAGACACCATCTGGCTATTCATAAAAGCATGCAGAGCACCATTTACCATATTCCCTGCATTCACTCTCCTTTCGATATCACTTTCACATGTTCCATCTTTTGTAAATTTAGATCCCAAGTATACAAATTCTTTCACCTCTTCCACTTGTTCCCCATCTATCAAAATATTGCCATTCATCATAGATTCATCTCGTTCAAAAAGCATAACTTTCGTTTTGTTTACATTCACTTTCATTCCTTTCCCTTTCAAAGCTTCATTCATAATATTTAGCATCTCCTGAAGCTCGTTAGCAGATGACGCAAGTATTACTTGATCATCAGCGTAGAGTAAACATTTGATGAGTAATTCGTCCATTCTTAACACATGTCTCCTTTATCCTAATAACCAAAATAACTTAGTTGTCTTCCAATTCCTTTAGTACAACCTAATTTCAAAATAAAAGTAAAAATGCCTTACTCGTGTAATATTTATCTTACCCAAACATCCCACATAGCTTTAGATTTACTACATACAAAGTAGCACAATAATGCATGGTTTTAGAGTAAATTTGGTTAGCATTAAAAAAGTTATAACGAACTAACCATAAACGATAGATATATACTGTTGTATACTATTTTTTAGAGATTTTAAAGAGAAAGAATTTTATTATAGATAATTTTTGTGAAATTTTAACCGTTGATGTGGCACATGTCGTGAAAGCTTTCAAAAGGAAAAAATACCTGATGTTGTAACATTCTTCATTGGTACCCTGCTCCTTCCAGTCTTATCGTGATGATGTATCATCTATAGCCTTCCGCAATAAATGGGCTATCTAACACTTGAAGAATTTTTCAAATCGGACCTGTAGTTACAGATATAAGCGTGTTCAAGCAAACGAACTCTTCAACTTTATGTCTATAGAAAATCAAGTTACGTAAACGTTTTAAAATCCCTGTTCTTTTAACTAAAATTATATTTATTTAGTAGCCTATATAATTTGAATACTATATATCTAATGGTAACAAAGATAAGAGGTTAAAACTTATAGCAAACTGTGTTGGGTTAATAGATAATACATTAACGGCTTATAGGAAATCTATTAAGCTTTTAAAAGTTTTCAATTTCATTTAGGCTTAAATATTTATGGTCTATTGAAAATATAGGAATTTTAAATAGCTTTATAGATATACAAGCTGACCCACATTACTTTGTCTGTGTTAGATAATAAGGACAAATTGGATTACCATTAAAAAGGTTACCACGTAACAGAGAGTACAAATTTGAATGTTATAAAACTGATTGTAATATGTTATCCTTAAAAGATAAATATATATTATATTGGAAGTATTGTTAGAACTTTTTACGATGAGCAATTCCATTATACATTATTTCTATGTAACACTAACCGTTTACGTATTACTCGCAACAGAAGCCCTCAAAAGGAATAATTTCTGATCCTTTTGGCAATATTTTTTATTCTTGCTCTTCTTCTATTGTTTGTGACGTGATGATATATAGCTTGAAGACCTTTCTAAATAAATGGGCTATCCAAATATAATACATAATTTTAATTCGAACAAGTAGTTTCTGAGATAAGCGCGTTTGACTAAATTTTTCTTTATAATCTTATATATGTATATAAAAACCCCTGTCGTCTGTTTTAATTATTTTTTACCATTCTGCTGGATTGTTTCTACTTAGACCGTAAGATAAATATAATTTTTATATATAATAAAAGAAATATTGCTGTCTTTTTTAAACCGAGAGAGTTTAGGTAGGCTCTTTGAGTATGTTTTTTTCAGTCGTTATTTAGACCCAAATGAAATTGCAGCAATTAGATAGTGTTAGTATATTTCTATTAAAATAATTCAATGTATTAAAAAAGCAGAAGGAATCTAAAAAACATTAACAAATAAATATTATTTCAGATTGCAAATACGAAGTATTCAAAGAGAAAAACCTGTTAAGACTTGTACTGTGCTTTTACACTTTAAATCGTATAAAATAACAACAGTTAAGAATACTTACACAGTAAAAGAATGTTTTGAATAGATTTGTACACCCATAAGTCCTTTTATGAACGGACGAATGGACACTGGATGCAACAAAGCCTTTGTCATAGAGAATAAAACAGAATTTGTCTCACAAAGCTTTTATATCGCGAATTCTTTACAACATAAAGGCGAGAAGTATTTTTTCGACACCGACCTATGGTATGTAAATAAAACGGGGAAATATCGTATTATATTGCCTCCCAATACAAAGTTTACGATTTGCTGGAAATTCCGAAGAGATTCGAGGGGAACGAGAAAGTGTTGGAACATATATTGAATTGTATTCGTTTGTGCCAGTCTTTTGTAAGACAATTTTCTGATAGCATCCGTATTGTCGGATGTTTTGTGACAATATGGCATGTATTTGTTTAAAGGGCAACGAATTATTTCCTTTTGTAATACAGAAATAACATTTATCCAAGACATATATTGATAGTTCAGAAGTATTTGTATTTTTGATGATAATATCATACCATTGTTATGAAAAAATGACGCTTAAAAATATAGCATTAATACAAAAGGTAAATCTAGTTCAGGAGCCAATGTCTAAAATTATATCATAGACATTTCTATTATAAAAATGAAGAGTTTGATTAAAGGCGTTCATCTCAGAAACTACTGGCTTAAATTTAAATATTGTCTAACTATCAGATAGTCAAAGAGGTTATCTAACATCTCATTATAATAAATAGGAGATGAGATAGATAGGAAATGAAAAATTTTGCAAAAACGGTGAAAATTTATTCCGTTTGTGAGCTTCTGTTGCTTGCTCTTCGTTAATGGTTAAAGTTACACAAAAACCATGTACCACAAAATTGCTCTTCTTAAAAAGTTCTAAATAAAACTCCGAAGTAGCATACACCTATCTTTCAAGGACAACTCTCTATAACTTTTTCAATAGTTATCCAATCTGATACAGACGAAGTTTCGCGGGTCAGCCAGTAATAACCATGTTTTAACGCTCAGAAATACTTTTATGCCATGCCATTAGATCTGAAATCTTATCAAGAGTGTGGAATTCCAATATACCCACTAAAACCCAGCGATACCCTCTGCATCTTTTAGTGGAGCACCCGAGAATCGGTAAACGCTATCATCCCTGGTTCTCTTGAAGTTTCCTGCGGGGAAACTTAGGAAACAGCTGGAATAAGCGCTAATCTACATCTCTTACCTATAAATGTATGAGACAGAATACTGACTAAAATTCAGGGGTTTCACGTTATCCTTAAATGGGACACCAACTCTCTTGCGTAATCTAATATGGTATCCTGGATGAAGCCGAATAAAGGCTCAAGGCTGTGGGAGACGCGATATCTGTGCCTTCTATGGCACAATCTTCGACGATGGATAGCAGAGCATCAGGAGCAACCTTCAACTCCCTTGCAAGTACCTTCTTAAGTCAGACAACGGTTTTAGGCAAAAAGAGTAACCATTGCGTGAGCTTTACTGATCAGCGACAATAAACAACACCAGGAGATGTCACTGAGATAACTTTTACAGGCATTCTGCCACAGAATGGTGAAGTCTCATTATATTGAGCAAGAAAAAAGGACCATCTACAGTGTCCTCTCTCTCATGTCCCTCTTTCAGCTAAACATCTTGTACACACCTAGTTTATAATCTTGTAAGCACAAAGTCAATTGAAACAAAAGTCAATACTCTTTGTACAAAATGATGTTGAACGTTAATTTCCAACATCAAAAATAGTCTCCCTTGTATTTGCCATCTTCAATCGTCGAATGGTCCACAAACAATTGTTTAATGTAGACGTACAAATATTTCGTGGAACAATTGCTCTTTTGTTCCCAACGCGTTAATTAAACCTTCGCAAAATATCTTAACGTTTTTACCAATATTCTTATATTATATAGAATATATGACAAGCTTTCACCCCAATTAACATCTTCTAGCTTCCTTCTATCGGTATGACAAAGTATATCCAAATTGATCCAACAGATTAATATTAAAAATACTAACAAACAGACACAAACGCTCACACAGAGCATAAAGGTACTTAATGTTGTGTTAATCGAAATATCACAGAGAGATTTATATATTTTTTTTAAAGAATTATAAAAAATATGTCACTTTATAAATTATTTGCACAACTTTAGTTAATAATTTAATAAGAAATAGTAGAGGTTCGGTGATAGAGGGAGACAATATTTGATTAACATAAAACCGGCTATACTAAGTCAAGCTTAAAAGATATACATATACTATGATAGACATTTTTTTAGTATGTTTTAAGAGAAACAATTCCCTCATACACGACTTTTGCATAACTTTAACCGTTTATGCACAGGCAAACCAAAGCCACCAAAGATAAATTTTTGGCTCAACATTTTTTGATACTCCGGGTCCATTGATAAATGATGATTTTCTGAGATTAGCGCCTTCATTCAAACAAACAATCCCTTTAGCTTTGTAATCTATATTCAACAAACATAAATATAGATTCTCTGTTTCAGTGCTGTACTACGATGAACTACATAACTACTCAATCGATTTTGATGAAGTTTTTACAAGATTTTTCTGGATCAGCGACGACTTAGGAAAAGTTTATTTAGTTTATAATCAGATGCTATTTTTAAAGCATTTTTTTCACCGAAATATTGTTTTGATTGCAACATTCTATAAATCTGGTAATAGGCAAAATACCTCTTAAATGTTGGCAATTGCATCTTAACAAATTAGCTCGATATCATCTTAGACTGTATCATCACTTGCCATCAGTTCTGATCACAGTCAAGTGCTTATCTATCAGCTATAGAAAAATACACTTGTATAACTTTTTGAGGTAAAATTTCTGTACGCACGCTTGGCTTGGGGAGTAAGCTGGTGAATGAGTGACGAGAGCATTACGAAGTGTGATCGGGTTAGACGAATGGAACTTGAGAGGGAGATATAAGTTAGTGAGGATAGTGAAGATACATACATAGCATCACGCTTCATTCCCATAGGGGTAGGCAAAGACCACGTCCTTCCACTTACCACGATCCTTGCAAATCTCCTTCGCATCTTTTATTCTCATTCAACTTTTCATACAAGTTCGTCGGTTTAGAGTACTCTTGACTCCTCTTGACTTGCTCCAGAAACGTTCGTCTTGGTCTTCCACTTCCGACTTCCCCATTCACTCTTGACTCATAAATCCTTTTTGTCAGTCTCCTTTCATTCATTCTTTCTACGTGCCCAAGCCATCTAAGAAACCTTTCTCAATTTTAGTCACTACGTCTTCTTTTATACCACAACGTTCTCTTATCCCACTATTTCTTACTTTGTCATTCAGTTTTAATCCACTCACACTTCTTAACCCTCGTAATTTTATATTGTAAGTCGTTCTATAACGTTATCATCATTCCTTTAAATATTATATGAAAAAAAACGATGTTTGAAGATTCATAAGTGCTGTAATTAGCTTACTTGAATAAAGATGTTTTGACTTTGACTTTGACTTTAACGCTCTCATCTCTACCGCATCTATTTTACTTTACTCAATTTTCACTAGGAGTGTTGGTACCAACACTCATGTATGGCAGTGAAAGAAAGTGAACAAATTATAACCAATACATATAAAATACTCTGGACACCTAAACTAGTAAAGTTAGTGCCTTAGGAGTAAGTGACTTCCCAGTTAATACAGTATAAGTCTCTGCATCTCTTCCAGAACAGCGAAAATCTTCAAAATTGCTTTAATTGCGTGTATTGATAGAAGATACGGCTCGAAGGACCAAAATATTGGCACAGATTGTAGTACTACAAGAACACTTATAATCTTAAACAAAAAATCTATTTATTACAGGTACTAAGATTGTTTAAGTATTGTATTAACTTAGTTTTTTTTATTATAAAGTAAGTATGTAAGCAGCCCATTAACGTCCCACTTCTGGGCACAGGCCACTCATAGGGAAGAGGGTTTTTATAGCAGAGGTCTACCACGCTGCTTCACTGTGGGCAGGGATAGTACACAAGTGCACTCTCTATTCCTCCACTCTCATAGTCTAATGGAGCACAACGATAGCTACACAACACAGGGCAAATACTGACAATTCCTTAACAGAATCTCGAACCCAGAACCTCATGTCTGCAGCCGAACAACCAAACCACGAAACCATCATAAGTTTTACAAATAAACACGAAAGTTAATTGTCTAAAAGTTTTATTGAGTTGTTACTCAAATGTTTACAAGGGGGATCTCCTCGACCCTCGTTTGAAAGAGATTTTGACATAACTTCAAATAATACTGCCGGAATAATTTAATTTCCATAATTCCACGTTGAATTGTCGATAAGACCGCCATTTTCTGGGTTACAGGCATGAACCCCGGAGTTATTAACTGCTGCCTTACATTGACTATGTTTTCAGTTGTTGTTTCAGTGATTTTACAAAATATTGAAGGACTTTCAAGCCAAAACTACTGGACCGATTTAAATGAAATTCAGTACACAGATAGTCGCGTTCGGGAAGGTCCGGAAGACTTTTTTGTCCAATATCTCTCAGTGCCTGAAGACTAAAGTCTTCGAACAGTGCGTGTTGCTAGTGCTTACCTACGGATCGGAAACGTGGTCGCTGACTATGGACCTTATTCGAAAGCTCAGAGACACTCAGCGTGCGATGGAGAGGGCTATGNGGAGTGGCGACCCCGCACCGGACGTAGTGACCCCCCACAAGGTGGACCGATGACATAAAGAGGGTCGCCGGTAGCCGCTGGAGCCAGGCGGCGCAAGATCGGGCCTTGTGGGTATCATTTCATGAGACCTATGTCCAGCAGTGGACGTCCATCGGTTGAAGCGACGACGACGACAACGACACAGATAGTCTAGAACCTGAGAAAGGACATAGAAAGATTTTAAATACGAAAAAGGGTTGTAAGGTAAAAAAATATCGTCATTTATTAAGCTTATAGCTTGGAACTTATTTTTTAGATCGTTAATGCGATTTAAATAAATATTACATTCAAAGTTCGTAAAATTTTTACTCTAGAGGGTGTAAAATAACAATCCTTACTAATATTATAAATGCGATAGTAACTCTGTCTGTTTGTCGCGCTTTCACACCAAAACAACTGAACCGATTTCAATTCATCGGAACTGATATCTGATACGTTGTTTATATCGCTTTGCTGGCAATATGTGATTGAGAACTACGCGAGTAACGCCTCAGAGAATAGCTAGTTATATAAATTTAATATAGAACGATACAAAATATTTTAATCCACCGGAAATTCGCCCTGATTAATGCGGTTTTATCTGTCCACGCGCAGAGTAAGTAGGTCATTTCTAACACGCTGTTTATATGAGTGTACTCGGCATTAATAGTCGGAAACTACTCAAGTGATACCTCGGGGAATACCTAATTAAATATATTTAATGTAGAACTACAGAAAATACATAAGTCCATCGTAACTTCTATCTGATTAATGCGATTTTGCCTGTCCATGTGCAGATTACGTGTGTCATTTCTAAGACGCTGTTTATATGAGTTTGCTCCCAATTATTTATCGGAAACTACGGGGTGACACCGCAGAAAATAGGTCGTTATATATATTTAATTTAGAACGACATAAAATATTTCAATCCATCGGAATGCTACCTGATTAATTTTGTATTGCCATGTGCAGATTACGTGGGTCATTTCTAAGACGCTGTTTATATGAGTTTGCTCCCAATTATTTATCGTAAAGTACGGGGGTGACACCGCAGAAAATAGGTCGTTATATATATTTAATGTAGAAGGACATAAGATATTTCAATCCATCGTAATGCTACCTGATTAATTTTGTATTGCCATGTGCAGATTACGTGGGTCATTTCTAACACGCTGTTAGCTCGCAATTAATGGTCGGAAACTACGCGGGTGACACCGCAGGGAATAATTAGTTATATATATAGAATGTAGAATGGCAGAATATATTTCAATTAATTGAAACTACTGCCTGATTAATACGGTTTTGTCTGTCCATGTGCAGATTACGTGGGTCATTTCAAACAGGCTGTTTATAAGCGCTTGCAATACGTGATTTGGTACGTTAGGGATTTGTCAAATACCTAATTTCCTCCACGCTTGATGATCAAACACATAATTTCACGCAAATATCTATTCTATGACAAGGCTATAAGGTATATTTCCCTAAAAACCTGTAAACCTTGGCAAAGGATGCCTAATTATTGTTATGTTAAGTTCGGATAATGTGTTAAGCCGTCATCAGTTCCGCCTATTATAACACTGTTTTGTCGGTATTGTGAATTCTGTTTGACTTTCTATACAAAGTTGTTTATTGTAATTACAGTGAATTTAAGCAACTATTGTAATTTGACGTCCACTTATGTATACTAGTTCTTTACTGCGACTTCATCGTTGTAAAATTTAAGATATTTCATATTTTATGTGGTTTATAGACAAGTAATACAATAACAGTTATAAATAAATAAAAACTCTAATTTTTGAGAACTAACGCTTACCTTTCATTCTCGTTGATGGATGTGACTGGCAAACGTTACGTCAGCAACGAGTAAGAGTTTCGCGAGTTTTTCCTTTGTTTTTATCTCCATTTTTATTCTATTTATAATTAGAATTGTAAATGTAATTAAATAATATATAAAACATTAATAAAAGCATATGTAAATATCATTGAAGATCTTTATAACATGATTCAAGTCAATATCCTAGGAGTTATATCAATAATAGAGAAAAAGAGAATGGGACTTGCTAGATGCTGAGCGTAATCACATAGAAAATATCAATGTATAATAAAAACAATTTATAGTATAGAAAAATCGAAAAATTCAAAGATTTGTAATGAAACAAACACATTATTGTGCGCTTAAGTCTTAAACAATGGCTAAACCTTACGAGATAGGACAAAATATTGTTCTACGGATTTGTATATCTTAAAAATATCTACAAAAATGTCATATATAATATATATTTATCTCTAAAAGGTAACCTACAATAACCGTTTTTATCTATTGCATCCTACAAAAAATATATGTGTTATTTACCAAGTTGTTATACGATACAGTATTATTTATTATCCAAATAAAACACATTACGTACGTTGTATATTTCGTGTAGATTAAAACTGCCCTCGACAGCATTTCATTAAAATGAAAATCTTAGAAGACATCAGAGATTTAAAGAGCGGAGGCACATTTAAGTGAACGCAGACCCCGTTTCTAGTATTATATTAAACAATCTACAGACCTAGGTATCTGTTACCGAAATTTCTGTAATGTAATAGTTTGAGACTATTAAATGCCGACCCTTTTCAACGAGACAGGTACAAACTGTCTATTATAGATTCAATTTAGAATGTAATGTTAGGTATTCAAACGAAAATCAGGGCCTGATCGATATAAAGTTAATCAAGAGTGCAAACACGAATGTGATTTCTGTAATTTGCGTAACCGCCTGACGAAGTCGAATTTAATATGTAAAAAGAAATTGCTGTACCAAAACGTCGTAAATTTGAATAAATTAAATTTAATTTCTCTTTCCCCCCTCTGTAAATTTTCAGGCATTCATTGTTAGAGATTTTCACTCGATTAAAAAAAAAATTGGGTGTCTTTAAAGTCGATTTACGGAAGATAAATGTATGTAATAACGTTATAAGAAAACATCAATGAAATATACAACGTAATGTCATTTTACTAAGGACAATATTACGTGATAACTTTACAAGAAAATATTGATGAAATACGCAAGGTAAAGTCACTTTACGGAGGATTATATTATGTGATATCGTAATGAAATGAAATAAAATATTTATTTATTAGGTACAATTAATACATTTTTTCTTTGACATCCTGACTTCCAAACTAGTAAAACCCGTATTTTCGGTGTCAGTGCCTACCCAAACAATGTACATGGTATATAATAAACTAATAGTACTCAAAAATAAAATTTCAATTATAGGTTTTATACAAATATAAAAAAAGAAAAAGTAAAGGTACGCATGTGCCCGGAATAACACGAGAAAGGGTACTAATAATCATTAATTTTAACTATTTTTTTGAAAATTATTAAAAAAAGTAAATGAATAGGTTTTGCATAATAAAAGGTCGATATCCAAACTAAAATATTCTTTACCACCGGTTCACAACCTACAGACTAGATGGAGAAGAATCCGGCCAGAAACTTCATAGTCTTTTACTCTTTTTTTTTATCCATGTTATATTTAATATAAATTAGAGTAAAATACATCATCAACATCCATTATCATTAAATATAAAAAGAAATATCACACAATTATCATTATTACATATTAAAAGGACATTAGTTTTAATTTAAAGAAATACGCTTAGCAGAGCAGCCCTTTTTATGACACAACGAACTTAAAATACAATAATTCGTAGCTAACGTTAAATAAAAACTGCCCTCTCGACTAACTTTTAGGACTATTTATACATTTTTCGTTAATAAGGCCATTAGCATAAACCACCAATGGCAGCGTTTGGCGGCGAATATATTTCTTAATTATCTTATTTATTAAGAAACTACCATACCCCGTTAGTATTTAATAGTTACAATTAATATAATTTTAGTAATTCTAATCGTTTATGAAATACTATAATAATAATATCTCAAATTGGCATCATTTACAATGTTTATTATATTATATTATTTTATATATACTATCACATGCATGACGTGTGTGTGCGAGTGTTTGTGTGGGGGGGGGCGTGTGTGTGTGTATTAGTGTGTTTCGATTTGAGTTTATGGATGCGATGCTTTCACGTGGACACTACTCTTTGTAAATAGTTTTTCTGTCTCCCCGTAATTAAGTTTAGATAATAGGTTTATTAAACATGTTTTCAGTTCATATTTCTGTACAAAAACGGACTTAGGTAGGAATTTCGTCTTCGAGCAAATGTAGTTTTTGTTTTAGGTAATATAACATTGATTCTTCGAGTCGGCGTTTTATCCGGTAAATAAAAACATTAATGAAAAATACAACGTAAAGTCATTTTACAGAGGTTAATTCTACATGATATTGTTATAGGAAAACGTCGATGAAGATTAAATATACAATGAAGTCAGGTCGATAGTGCCTCTCTATCGCCTGTCAATCAGCACTTAATAATATGTTAGCATCATTTTTTATGATATTTTAATGTAGGCAATTTAATATTTGCATGGATGTTTTTTGATGTTAGTTGATTATTGGTTTGAGTTGCAAGTTTGATTAATAATGTATTAATGTGATTTCAGTTGCAGATTTGACTATTATACAGATATTGTACAAGTGTGTAAAATAAATAGTTGCTCTGTTGACACCTTTAAAAGAATAAAATAGTCTGGATTTCGGAGCAAAGTGTGAATTTTATATTTAGTAATTATCGCCATGTAGAAATAAAAAGTGTTAAGTAAACGGAAAGGTGGTGATATAGGACCGCACACATCAGAATGAATAATTTAAAGGGGTCTATTCTGATTTGACTTCTCTTTTGCTATTGCAAAAGGTAGTCTCGATTGTTTGCCTAAAATACACGATTCACAAAATTAAGTTAGTTGTAACACTAATTTTTCCTTTTCCAAATGCGGGTATGCTTGTATAGTTTTTAACTACTCCAATCTTCAGTGGAGTCGATAGTTGGTCAGTTGCTCCAGAATCTAAAATAAAAGAAATCATATTAGGAGTAGAAGGTACTTTGAATTTAGTAAAATTTGCTCTTGATAGAATAAAAGCAAAACTGTCCTTGTCAATGTGGCTACAGTGTACAGTAGTATTTATGGTTGATGTACTACTGCCTTCACTTTGTTGTAGTTTCTTAAAAAATCGACAATCCTTTTTTATGTGATTTCGCCGACCACAATGATCACAAAAGAATTTACAAATTTTATGCAGATTATTTCCCGGTGTGTATTTTCTTTTAGCTTGAAAATAATGTGGTCTCTTATACTGTCCATTTGTTGTATATTTCGATGTAGGCGAAAATTTGTTTGACGTATGTAGTATTTTAACTTCAGACATTTTTCAATTTCACTTCATAATCTAAAAGACGGGTTTTCACAAAAGCAACATTAAGATTTTCTTCACTAAGCGTCTCTAATGCCGTTATCACACCGTCATACGATGAGGGTAGAGTCAACAATAAATGAGATCCTTTATCCATTTCGTCTAATTTTGCACCAGCCGTAATGATTTCGATTATTATATTATCGAAATTATTGAAATGCTGAAATAAAGTCATAATTGGCTGTAATTTTAAAGTAAGAAGTTGTTTACGCAAAGCAAATTGTGTGGCCAAGCTTGTCCTTTCATAAATTTTATCCAAATCAGTCATTATATTTTTTACTGTAATAGCTCCTTTTGCAAAATTTAAAAATCCATCGCTTAGATATTCCACTATTGTACTTTTTGCAATTAAATTTTTCCGTAGCCATTCTTGATCGGGATTTACTGGATTTTCTTCGTCTATTACACACAGCACTTGCAATTCTTCCAAAAGCAATTTTATCCAAAATTTCCATGTACTATATCGTTCACCATAAAATTGTTGAATATTTCTTTTACTTTTAGTTTCCATTTGACGGTATTTAAAAAAAAAATTAAATGTATTTTTTATTTCACCACTTTTAAACTACACAATTTACTAATTTTTAAATGTAATTATAATGTGCTCTGGGCCTGTTGGGATATGGTCACCGGAGAAAGTAAAAGACGTGTGTTCAACTTGGAGTACTGATTTAATATAAGGTATTTATTCGGTCGTACAAATACGAAGACGTACGAGTAAGTGATGACGTTGTAATGTTGGCAGGCTTGGATTTTTGTTTTACCAACAATATCAGAGATTTAAAGAGCGTTGCTAGTATTATATTAAACAATCTACAGACCTAGGTATCTGTTACCGAAATTTCTGTAATGTAATAGTTTGAGGCTATTAAATGCCGACCCTTTTCAACGAGACAGGTACAAACTGTCTATAATAGATTCAATTTAGAATGTAATGTTAGGTATTCAAACGAAAATCACGGCCTGATCGATATAAAGTTAATCAAGAGTGCAAACACGAATGTGATTTCTGTAATTTGCGTAACCGCCTGACGAAGTCGAATTTAATATGTAAAAAGAAATTGGTGTACCAAAACGTCGTAAATTTGAATAAATGAAATTTAATTTCTCTTCCCCCCCTCTGTAAATTTTCAGGCATTCATTGTTAGAGATTTCCATTCGATTAAAAAAAAATTGGGTGTCTTTAAAGTCGATTTACGGAAGATAAATGTATGTAAAAACGTTATAAGAAAACATCAATGAAATATACAACGTAATGTCATTTTACTAAAGACAATATTACATGATAACTTTACAAGAAAACATTGATGAAACACACAAGGTAGTCACTTTACGTAAGATTATTTTACGTGATAGCGTTATAAGAAAATATTGATGAAATACGCAACGTAAAGTCACTTTACGGAGGATAATATTACATGATAATTTTAAAAGAAAACAACGATGAAAGATACAACGTAAAGCCACTTTACAGAGGTAATTTTACGTGATATTGTTAAAGAAAAAACATTGATGAAAGATACAACGTAAAGCCACTTTACGGAGGATAATAATACGTGATATCGTAATAAAAACATTGATGAAATATACAACGTAAAGTCACTTTACGGAGGATAATAATACGTGATATCGTAATAAAAACATTGATGAAATATACAACGTAAAGTCACTTTACGGAGGATAATAATACGTGATATCGTAATAAAAACATTGATGAAATATACAACGTAAAGTCACTTTACGGAGGATAATAATACGTGATATCGTAATAAAAACATTGATGAAATATACAACGTAAAGTCACTTTACGGAGGATAATAATACGTGATATCGTAATAAAAACATTGATGAAATATACAACGTAAAGTCACTTTACGGAGGATAATAATACGTGATATCGTAATAAAAACATTGATGAAATATACAACGTAAAGTCACTTTACGGAGGATAATAATACGTGATATCGTAATAAAAACATTGATGAAATATACAACGTAAAGTCACTTTACGGAGGATAATAATACGTGATATCGTAATAAAAACATTGATGAAATATACAACGTAAAGTCACTTTACGGAGGATAATAATACGTGATATCGTAATAAAAACATTGATGAAATATACAACGTAAAGTCACTTTACGGAGGATAATAATACGTGATATCGTAATAAAAACATTGATGAAATATACAACGTAAAGTCACTTTACGGAGGATAATAATACGTGATATCGTAATAAAAACATTGATGAAATATACAACGTAAAGTCACTTTACGGAGGATAATATTACGTGATAATGTTATAAGAAAACAACGATGAAAGATACAACGTAAAGTCACTTTACAGAGTTTAATTTTACGTGATATTGTTATAAGAAATAACGATGAAAGATACAACGTAAACCCACTTTACAGAGTTTAATTTTACGTGATATTGTTATAAAAAACATTAATGAAATATACAAAGTAAGGTTAATTTTAAGTGATATCTTTATAGGAAAACGTCGATGAAGATTAATTATACAATGAGGTCGATAGTGCCTCTCTATCGCTTGTCAATCAGCACTTAATAATATATTAGCATAATTTTTTTTATAATTTTTTAATGTAGGCATTCAATTTAATATTTGTATGGATGTTTTTAGATGTTAGTTGATTATTGGTGTGAGTTTCAAATATGATTAATAATGTATTAATGTGATTTCAGTTGCAGATTTGACTGTTATACAAATATTGTACAAGTGTGTAAAATAAATAGTTGCTCTGTTGATACCTTTAAAAGAATAAAATAGTCTGGATTTCAGAGCAAAGTGTGTATTTTATATTTAGTAATTGTCGCCATGTAGAAATAAAAAGTGTTAAGTAAACGGAAATCTTTTAACATTAACAGTATTGTCAAATCTCTATTTTTGTTAATACAAAAAATTAAACTTATGTTAACGATAATACTATATTTTCATGTATCATTCAATTAAAAACGTACAAAGTATTTAATAATGTGTCTCTTACAATATATATGTTACATTATACTATTACTTTGTGGATTTATAAAATTTGTGGATTTATAAAATTACTGTAATATTCACAATTACATGACAGTTACTTTAAACACTGTTATCGCAAGCTAGGTTAGCAAATGAATGCCCCAATCGACGACGAGTCAGTCTATTTATAGTACGCAGTTTGCACTTGACATATCCGGTATAATGACAATATCATAACAACAGCAATCTAAGAATGGTTTCAAGTACCATGAAATCCGGTATAATAATATAATTAAGTGATAATGAATTATAATCAAATAAAAAATTACAATTTCCGTATTTATCACAATTGCACAATATTTATATTTTATTAAATATATAAAAAATTTAACAAAAAAAGAACCGCCTTCAAAACAGACTTACAAATATATTTATATGCTCTAAAAAATTAGAAATAATTGCGTATTCTTTTATTATATTTTATATTTTGATTTTTAGTGAATCTGAAGTAAACGAGTTGCAATGCAGCAACAAACGTAAGCTAATTGCTATTTGATTACAGACAGTTATAGTTTCTGCCATAAACCGCTCCCTTACTGTAAGCCGTTGAGGAGATCCATTGATCTTCATATTTAACTACGACTAGCACTTGACCGTACCGTTGACCATACGAGTATCGTTCATTTGCTCCTAAGAATTGAAGAGTTCCGTCTTTTTGTCATGGATTCCATCATCGGAACCTAACCAAACTACAACAAAACAACTCTTGAAGTATATCCTTTACAATAAAAAAAAGAATCATCGAAATAGGTTTGCGTGATCTTGAGTTATTCGTCCATTTGTCTCGCACCTGCTTAATGCAAATTTAACACATCCGGTTTTCTGATGGCTGTCATCATCAGAACTGGATTTTAAAAATGGGACTCTATGACGAGCACCACCACTCATTTAAAAAAAAAATCATCAAGATCGGTCCACCCAGACGGGAGATATGAGGTAACAAACATAAAAAGAAAATACAGACGAATTGATAACCTCCTCCTTTTTTTGAAGTCGGTTAAAAAACAGACAAGACTTTCTCGGCTCTATACGAGTTTTATTAAAACAATATTCAATAGGTGATTACGTTATTTACGCCTTTTTGTTTTTGATTATTCCATTTTGAGACTCCAATGAATCGATGACATGAGATATAATAGCTACATTCGCTCAGTTCAATGTTAGCTATTAGCATACGCAGCGTCAAAACTCATAGATACGAGATGCAAATTCAACTTAACATTGCAATTCCTATTTAGAGTTCGGTACAAGTAATACATCCAAAGTTAGGCGGATATAATTCCAGGAGAAGTTGCTACAGTTTAAGTGCATAATGCACTTAAATATAAACTCTGTTTGATGTATTATTATATTAGTTGATCCACGTAACTTCATCTGCACCTTAAATAGAAGACATAATTAGGTATAATTTGCTTAGCATAAAAAAGGTTATTGTGCGCCAATTTTACAAGATAATATGCTGTCCTTAAATTCCCAATTGAAGCTCTAAAATGTGCGTGAAGGAGTGTTGGTGCCAACACTTCTGTATGGTAGTGCAAGGTAGGTGTGGCAGAAGAAGCACAAAAGTAAAATAAATGCGGTAGAGGTG
Organism: Elymnias hypermnestra; assembly: GCA_015832385.1. Classification (NCBI taxonomy): domain Eukaryota; kingdom Metazoa; phylum Arthropoda; class Insecta; order Lepidoptera; family Nymphalidae; genus Elymnias; species Elymnias hypermnestra. The sequence goes on from JACTOM010000925.1 coordinate 6,337,411, forward strand.
AGAGCGTTGAGAAGTATAAGGATTGAAACTGAGTGCCAAACTAAGAAATAGTGTGATAAGAGAACGTTGTGGTATAAAAGAACATGTAGTGACTAAAATTGAGAAAGGTATGCTTAGAGGGCTTGGGGACGTAGAGAGAATGAAAGGAGACTGACAAAAAGGATCTATGTCAAGAGTCAAGAGTGAACGGGAAAGTTGGAAGGGGAAGACTAAGGCGAACGTTCCTGGATCGCATCCTGAATATTTTAAATAAGGTCAAGAGTACTCTAAACTGACGAATTTGTATGAAAGGTTTAATGAGAATGAATGAAGCGAAGGAGATATGCAAGGATCTTGGCAAGTGGAAGGACATGGACTCTGCCTACCCCTATGAGAATGAAGCGTAATGCCATGTATAAAGGTTTGAAGACGATTTTGAAACATTCTTCATTGATGCTTTGCTCTTATTCTTTAAAACGTGTTTGTATATAGCCATTCATTCGTATGTCATCCATCCATTGCCATTCCAGTCTACCAAATGTTCTTTTTCTGGATATCCTACCTTCTGGATAAACCTTGGGTACTAAAATAGGGAACCCCTCTGATGATATCTGAAAAAACCTTGGTCCGCACGATGGTCATGAGCTTGCAGCTAATTTGAACTCGTTTCAGTACTTGATATGAACTGGTTCCAAGAAATTTTAAGCATTTTTCTGAGAGCCAAAATCAGGAATTCTTGGAGAATTGCTTTGCTATTTAAGGAGCAAACCAGAGTTTATCAGATTTTTTTTAACGCTGGGAAATCCTTGTGGATACCTGGAATACTCAGGGTACGCCGGACTCATACCGGCTAAAACCCAGCGGTGCTCCTACATCACTCGGAGACGGGTTCACGAGAACGTGACTGAACGAGACATTCGTAACCCCGCCAGCGATGTGCCTGCTTAATCCCAACTCGATCAATGACTAAAACTTACTCCGAAGGTGGATTGCCTGGAGCACCTGGCAAGCCACCAACCACCTCAGAGTTTATCAGATATAATAACACTTGAGAACGCGATGTCTTGTAAGAAAAGGGATTTTAGGATCTCAAAATTCTCTCATTTTATAGACGTATAATCTATCGCTTTTTTCAATTTTTACGCCAGTCCTTTGGATTTCATTGCAATAAGACATTTCACTGGACTCCACAGGGATTTCGGGATTTGAATAATTTTAGGGAAAGGTTATTTCTATTTCGATAATGCAAAAAGGTCTAACCTTTATTACCAATGGATCTTCCTTATGGTTGCTTAAATTTTTTAGCGAATAGATATCTGGGGAAATTTAACTCTACCACAGAAGATTCTATTTAAAGTTTACATGAACTGACTACGTTGCATGACAGCCATTTAGAAGACTAGTATTTCCTAACACAATTGAGTTTGGATTGATGAGAGGCTTCAACCGTGTCTAGTTACCTTCCTAGTTGGATACCGTAAACAAATACCGTTAAAAATAAAAAAAAACCTTTATACATGGCATTACGCTTCATTCTCATAGGGGTAGACAGATTCCATGTCTTTCCACTTGCCAAGATCCTTGCATATCTCCTTTCCTTCATTCATTCTCATTAAACCTTTTATACAAGTTCGTCAGTTTAGAGTACTCTTGACCTGGCCTTATTTAAAATGTCCTGGATTTGGTCCAGGAACGTTCGCCTTAGTTTTCCGCTTCCAACTTTCCCATTCACTCTTGACTCATAGATCCTTTTTGTCAGACTGCTTTCTTTCATTCTATCCACGTGCCCAAGCCACCTTTCTCAACGTTATCTTATGTTTCAATCCACTTATACTTCTCAACGCTCTCATCTCTACCGTATTTATTTTACTTTTGTGCTACTTCTGCCATACCTACCTTGCACTACCATACAGAAGTGTTGGCACCAACACTCCTTCACGGACATTTTAGAGCTTCAATTGGGAATTTAAGGACAGCATGTTATCTTGTAAAATTGGCTCACAATAACCTTTTTTATGCTAAGCAAATTATACCATCTGTCTTCTATTTAAGGTGCAGATGAAGTTACGTGGATCATAATACATCAAACAGAGTTTATATTTAAGTGCATTATGCACTTAAACTGTAGCAACTTCTTCTGGAATTCTATCTGCCTAACTTTGGATGTATTACTTGTACTGAACTCTAAATAGGAATTGCAATACCTACCTTGCACTACCATACAGAAGTGTTGGCACCAACACTCCTTCACGCACATTTTAGAGCTTCAATTGGTAATTTAAGGACAGCATCTTATCTTTTAAAATTGGCTCACAATAACCTTTTTTATGCTAAGCAAATTATACCATCTCTGTCTTCTGTTTGAGATGAAGATGAAGTTACGTGGATCAACTAATATAATAATACATCAAACAGAGTTTATATTTAAGTGCATTGTGCACTTAAACTGCAGCAACTTCTCCTGGAATTATATCCGCCTAACTTTGGATGTATTACTTGTACTGAACTCTAAATAGGAATTGCAACGTTAAGTTGAATTTGCATCTCGTATCTATGAGTTTTGACGCTGCGTATGCTAATAGCTAACATTGAACTGAGCGAATGTAGCTATTATATCTCATGTAGTCATCGATTCATTGGAGTCTCAAAATGGAATAATCAAAGACAAAAAGGCGTAAATAACGTAATCACCTATTGAATATTGTTTTAATTTGTTTTAATTGTTTGTTGAATATTGAGAAATTACCACTTACTATCATACGAGGTTACAATAAAATACCAATCTGTCAGCAATGAATATATAAAAACGAAATAAACACAATCGGCTTCAAGCAACGCGTGCTTAACTCCGTACATTCAAATAATTCGCATTATAAAGGCGAAAATATAATTCTATTTCTCTCCTTATAAACACAAAGGTTTGTTGTGCTGAATGTCAAGTCAATCCCTCGTAAAATGTTGGATATGGATACAAATCTTTCCGGTATATTTTATTGGCTGCTTGTTTATTTTTTATAAATCAACCAGCATGAATATTATGACTTCGTAAAACTCTCGTGAATATAGTATAAATATTTGGAGCATTTTAGACTATAGCTTTAATATATACGAGGCAATAATTACCAATCGTAGATACTACAGATTTAATACATACATACATAGCATCACGCCTCATTCCCAAATTTAAGTCAAATCGCGAATAGTTTTTAAAATATCACGACGAATGAATGACGTGGACGTACATCGGTTGAAGCGACGAGTAAAGGGTTTGAATTCAGAAATGAGAGCTGACAGAGGGAAGTGGCGAAAGGAAACATGCTGTGCTGACCCCACCTAGTAGGATATAATACAAGGAAATGGTGATATCAACAGTTTCTATTTAATGATCTGGGTTTTGGGAGTGGGGCGGATTCGATCAGTCTAGCGTCCAGCTTCATCCAGACTCTGGGTCTTTTTCCCTTAATTTTCCCATTGAAAATAAGGCTTTGTAATTATCACCGGATTTATGGGATAGGAGGGCAATAAACTCAATAGTACTTCGAAGGCATGTCAATTAAAATACTTGGTTGTTTCACGATGTAAATCGCAAAAAAATACAGCGCCATCTAGTGTAAGTTATAACACTAATAATAAAAAATAAGTGCCATCTACACTTGGGATAGGAATTAATGGAAAAGTTAAATTAGGAGTTTCACATCTATAACCAGTTTCTAGGTATTATCTATGGACGTGATATTTAACATTTTTGTGACATTTACATTGACAAGTTATAATGAAATTTATTAATATTTAAATGGAATATGAAATGTTTCGTTTTAATTTAGATTATATTTAGCAAAATCCGATTATGGCAGAGAAGAAAAATGAATATCCACCGGGGGTTGAGGCTAACAGACGTTTACTACCTTTTGAAACATGGGAAGATTATTTGGATTCCCTTATAGAAATCGCAGATCTACGAAATTTAAGGAGTATCGATTCTGCAAGAACTGTTGCTGCTCTTGGCTATAGGTAAATAAGTACAAAGATGTTTTATTATATGTTAGTTTTTTGGCATGAATTAAAATGCTATACTATATTGCATATATCAACGCTTGGAGGCGGATCGCTAGACGTTTTTATACTAAACTATTTGTGCCTGCGACTTTGGCCATGTATAATAGTATTTTTGAGTAGCACATTTAATAATTTAGGCTATTTACATATGCAAAGAGCTTTCTGAGGCCAAACTTAATTTAAAACGGTTCAGTAGTTTTGGCGTGAAAACGCTTCAAACAAACAGGTCTCTTGAGGGTTAAAACTTCGAATCTCGTAGTTATATCGAAGCAGATTCAAGGCAGTTAACATAATGACAGTTCACTGCG